>JAGGCT020001722.1:0-50000 GCA_017654935.2 Phymorhynchus buccinoides
GCAACTCTTCGCCTCCTCATTAACACAGGCTGTGTGTTGGCATAGGGGGCTTTTCTATATTATCATGGGTGCAACTTTTCCTGGTATACAAGGATTTCCTGTTTTTTTGAATTTTACCAGAAAAGGAATTTCCTTTTTTTAAATTTGTCAAACAAGATCTTTGTGTGTCTACTGTATTTTTCAAACACTTTAAAATAAGCATTTGTATAATTTGTGGAAAAAGCAAACTAAAATACCTTCATAAATCTTTTTTTTCTTCAGCTGCAGGGGGACATTACCCCTAGACCCCGGCCTCTCAGGGTTTTTCATTTTGTGTAGTTGCACCCATGTATTATAATTATTCTGTTGTTTTTTACACAACTGAGTTCAAACAATTAGTTTTTAGAGATTTGCGTGATCTGTCGTTGGTTGGTGTGTGGTGCAATGGAATTGGGTGATTATGTTCTGGTAATTAATTGTTCCGGCATTATTAGCACGACTGCTTGTACTTGATTTCTGCATGGGTAGATCAGGCATGCTCCTCAAATCAGGATTAGAGTTAGAAAGAGTTCAGGATTGGCCATCTTTCCATCCGGATCCACGGTCTATAAAATCAAACATTTCTGACAAAACGGATGGCAAACTCTCTTATCGAGTGGATTCACATCTGTATTGTTAAACATTTGGGACTTTCCTGGTGTTGCACTGCCTCCGGGTATTGCCTCCAGGATCGTTCCCACCATCTTTATATCTACTAATGTCCCATATGTGTCTGTTCCAGACCGGAGGACGTTAAACAGATTTTCATTCAAAACTGATGGCAGATTAAAAGATGATAGATATGCAATTTTAACACCATCCCCACCCATCCTGTATATCCAGACACACGCACATTGGACATTATGTTTAATGTGGTCACCACTTCAGGATTGGGAAGATTCAGAGAACATTGAAACGTGTCATTTCAGGATTGATGGAATGTTTTAGTTTCATCCATGTTTTTGTTGGAAGGATGTTGTAAGAGGGTGGGGGTGGGGGTTGAAGTATTTAGCGTGTTTGGTAGAATGCACCTTAGCTGCTAATATCACGTTTATATGCTCACATCATACTGTGCTCATTTTCTATACAATCCAGATTTATATTTATAAGCTTGGTAAAAAATACTTTATTTATCATGAGATTGTACACTTTCTTAACCATTCTAAATGCTTAACATGATATTGTATCATCAATTATAAATGGAAAAAAAACATTTAGCTTGAATATTTTGGAATTTTACTTTTTATCAAATCTTAATTTATCTTGAAGTTCTACTTGGTTGCATTTTTCCTTTTTAACAAGTGAAGGTTTGAATGGTCTTGATGAAAACTCGTCAGAAATGTAATGTAAACAGTACACATACAACTCTCTTTGGAAATATTCTGACAAGAAGAAAAAAAATCTCACTGCTTGTGTCAACTTTGTTTTGGACCACCCCCCAGAAAGCATGCTTTTTAGTTGTTGGTTACTTTGCACAAAAAAAGGTTTCTTTCTTGCAGATTGTTTACGAGTGCATACTTTTTTTGGTCTTTTTTTTTTTAGTGCATACTTTTATACCACAAACAAACAACTACACGACAAGGGTCAAAGTGACGTTATTTTATTCACAGGAGACAAAACAAAACTACTGGATATTTCGGCGAATGCGCCTTTATCAACACAGACAAACAATTAAACAGCAAGCAGCAAATATAGCAAAAGGAGCAAAAAGCAGGCTACAGAAGGAGCAAAAAAACATCAAGATCAAAATTTAAAAAAATTAAAAATGATGGTTTTTTGCTCCTTCTGTTGCCTGCTTTTTGCTATATTTGCTGTTTGCTGTTTAATTGTTTGTCTGTGTTGATAAAGGCGCATTCGCCAAAATATTCAGTAGTTTTGTTTTGTCTCCTGTGAATAAAATAACGTCACTTTGCACTTGTCGTGTAGTTGTTTGTTGTATGTTCCACTGATGTTGCAGTCTGTTTCAGTTTTTTTGTTTGTTTTTTTACTTTTATGCCATAAGTTTTCTCACCCTGGAACTTATTTGACTTTCCAGTTTTAGTAAAAAAACAATTGTCACAAATGTTTCATAGAATCTGTGTTGACAAAAAAAAAAGCTGTGTTGACAAATAGGAAACACGCATTTGTAATTTATTGCATATTTTGAGATCCCTGTTAAGCTTTGTGTTCTCTGCTCAAAATGATCCTTTATACACACACAGTGACACACATGCACATACCTTAATCTCTTCAGTGCTGACCACGTACATATACGTCCTCTATGAATCTTAAGTACTTGCCGCCGACAATATACATACATACGTAGGCGCTGATTTACAATTTTGCCACATTCAAAAAAAGCGCAGCAAACACGTAACACAGAAGTAACTAATAGGCGCTGTGCACATTACACACGGAAACCTCATGCGCAAATAATTAAAAGCACAAGCATTAATAGAAATAATGTGACTGCTGAAGTGTTTTGATGGTTTTTTGTTTGTTTATATTATTTCTTCAACTAGGCACAGGCTTTCAATGTATTGCCATTTTGTTTTGATAATGGTTTTAATCTGCTGAAGTTTATCATGAGTTATAACCCCTGTTGAGTCATTTTTTTTATTGAATTATATCTTATCTATAGTAGCTGAGCACAAACTGCTTGATACTTTGCCTGTCTTTCTGTTGTCAGTTTTAACTTCAACTGTTTTCTCTATTAGGTGGCACACTACCAAATCGTAGGGCATTTGTTGTTATTTTTGTTTCTCAGGAACTAATTAAGATATCTACTTGAAATGTTGCACACTGATGCAGAACATTACCCTGACCACACATGCCAAATTTGAAGACTGTGTGAAGGCACTATGAAAGTATGGAGTCCACCCCCAAAATATTCACACACAAAAGTGCCCCCTCACCTGCTCTGAATTCAAGTACTGCATGTTGATGCTGATCATTTGACCACTTTCCTAAGACATCAATGTGTGCAATGGTGCTGAAATTAACATGACTGAGCTGTTAACTTGTGTTCTCTGTCTAAAGCGAGATCCTATGAATTTTTTACTATTGTTTGACAAGACAAAGAACACAAGTTAACAGCTCAGTCATGTTAATTTTAGCACCATTGCACTCATTGATGTCTTAGGAAAGTGGACAAATGAGCAGCATCAACATGCAGTACTTGAATTGAGAGCAGGTGAGGGGGCACTTTTTCGTGTGAATTGTTTTTGGGTGGATTCCATACATTCACAGTGCCTTCACACAGTCTTCAAATTTGGCATGTATGGTCAGGGTCATGTTCTGTATCAGTGTGCAAAATTTCAAGTAGATATCTTAATTAGTTCCTGAGAAACAAAAATAACAAAAAAATGCCCTACGATTTGGTAGTGTGCCACCTTAGTTTGAGTGGAAACGACCTAGATGTTTTTTCTTTTTTTGTTGATGGTTCGTTTGTTTTTTAATTAAATTTCATTTTTCCTTCAGTTGATGTTTAACCCCTTGGCCGCCAACCTTTTTTTAGCCAAAATTATCCAATAAACTTACATGGGAAAAGAAAAGATTTTGTCTGAAATATTGAAGATTCCTTTACTACATGTTTTTTTAAAAAAAAGGCCTACCTTTAACTCCCAAAGTCAAGAACACAAAAATCATTGGATAACAGACCTTGAATTCAAGGTTTTTAATGACATGGGTGTTAAATCATTGTGGTGCAAAAATGCAACGTTGGTGGTGAAAGGGTTAACCCCTTGACTGCAGGAGAAATAAAGAAAGATACATTAAAAAATTGTCGAGTGTAGAAGAGAGCTGAGAGAGCCAATCTGGCGAAATGGTCGAGGGGATATAACCCTCCTGACTGTTGAAAAGAAACAACAAAAACTGTTCCAGAGTTATTCCCCTTCATCTGGTGATGGCATCATACCCGTATATGGCAGTCAAGGGGTTAAGAGAATGAAACAAAACTATATTTAAAATATGGCTTCTATTGTTTTAGGAGTGCACGTTATTCTTTTCTATAATGTCTCGCATGGAATTTAATTATGTCTTCCGTTGCATTGATTTCATGTCTTTTATTTTTAGGTGTTTTTTTCCTAGAATTGTTTGTATTTGTGCCATTTTCACTGTATGTTCTGTGCCATTTTCTTGTTCAGGTTTCTGTTTTTGTGGACCAATTTTGTTCTTGTTTTATTAAAAGAAAGTTTGGCGGGGGGGGGGGGGGGGTAATTTTGTTTTTGTTTGCTTATTTTGTTCCCTCTTAGGCTTGGGAAAAGAATGATAACCTTTTGGATGAAATGGCAACGTTTAGAATTCTTGAGCTCAGCAACATGAATTTTGTGTTATTCTTATTTTACTTTTTGAAAGAGAAATATTTGGATTTTATTTCGATGTGCATTTTCTTGTTTTATAACAAATCTGTGATATATTGGTTGCTGTTCTAAGTTTCTGATAAATCTTCCATCACCATAATTTTTAATTTTTTTAGTTGTGTTTGAGAATAATTGCGAGATACAGAGGATCCTTCTACTATAAAAAAATAAATAAATAAAAAGAAGTGAATAACAAAGAAAGAAAGAAAAAAAAATATGACAATGAAATGAATGGGTTCAATTGTATAATCATAGTGGAATTATTTTTCATTGCATGCATGGTAAATAATAGATTCATGCCGCAGTTAAACACTTGTCTTTGTAAATACGAATTGTTTGTATGCTTGTCTCTCCATGGGGATAACGGGGGGTGTCTTTCGTAAAAATAGTTCCCCCACCTTCTGGAAGTTCTGTGCTTATAACTTCCTCTTTTCTTTCACTCTCTTTGACTCTGCCTTTTCCCTTTGCTTTCTATCATCTACTATCTCCTGCCTTTTTTCCCTAAGACATCTTCCAATCTTTGAGCTCCTCCGAAATCAGAATGTGTCGGCTGTACGCTGCGGGGAGACCAGTGAAAACTGAAAACCGGACATATACGTACCTTACCCATTATGGCCTTATGGCCTGGGAATGCAGAAGAAGAAGAAGTATGCTTGTGATTTGCATAACTATAGTTTGTAATGAGCTGCTTTAGGTATAAATCGTAAGCATTGAAATTGAATCTGGATCATTTTAAAATGTATTAAAGATAGAGTGAGGTACATGGATAAAATTAGAGAGGGGGGGGGGGGGGGGGGGGGGGGAAGCATGCAATCTGTAAAACGCATGTTTCATCAAAGTGGAAATAATGAGCCAGTGCAACATCCAAGAGAGATAATTATGTAATATGACCGGGGTTTGTGTGTGGTTTTTTAATGAGAATGTATGTGATGGCTTGAGTTGTCAGAATGATAGTGTAGATTTTTAAAAAGATCAAAACATGTATGTGTGTCCCCATTTCTCTTCAGAGCAAGAGTACCTTGCATCAGCCTGTGTGCTTATTTGTGTGTGTGTGCATGGGTGCTACTTTCATTTTTACACTGATTTCAGTATTTTTAATTTTACCAGAAACTGAACTTGTTGTTTTTTAATTTATCAAACAAACAAATTGACCACAAGCGATTTGGGGCGTTTTGAACTTGGTTGTTTTATCTTGGAAGTTTACAAAGGCAATGCATAGTACCGTTAATAATGTTACAAGGCGTATCAGACTCAAACTGTCTCTGTCTATCATTTTAACTGTCTGTCTCGTTATCTCTCTCTTATCTTGCCCCCCCCTGAATCGTCCGACGGGGCTCTGTCCCTGTACCCTGCCAGGACCATGGGTCCCTGGACCCCGCCTTTCATTTTTTTTCATTTTGGGGAGTTGCACCCATGTGTGTGTTGTTTATGTGTGGGGGTATGTCTGTGAAAAGTGTGTGTGTGTATGTGTGTGTGGTTTATGTGTGTTATGTCTGTGAAAAGTGTGTGTGTGTATGTGTGTGTGTTTATGTGTGTGTGTCTGAAAAGTGTGTGTGTGTATGTGTGTGTTGTTTATGTGTGTGGGTATGTCTGAAAAGTGTGTGTGTGTATGTGTGTGTTGTTTATGTGTGTGGGTATGTCTGTGAAAAGTGTGTGTGTGTATGTGTGTGTTGTTTATGTGTGTGGGTATGTCTGTGAAAAGTGTGTGTGTGTATGTGTGTGTTGTTTATGTGTGTGGGTATGTCTGAAAAGTGTGTGTGTGTATGTGTGTGTTGTTTATGTGTGTGGGTATGTCTGAAAAGTGTGTGTGTGTGTGTGTGTGTGTATGTGTGTGTGGGTATGTCTGTGAAAAAGTGTGTGTGTGTGTGTGTGTGTTGTTTATGTGTGTGGGTATGTCTGAAAAGTGTGTGTGTGTGTATGTGTGTGTTGTTTATGTGTGTGTGGGTATGTCTGTGAAAACTGTGTGTGTGTATGTGTGTGTTGTTTATGTGTGTGGGTATGTCTGTGAAAAGTGTGTGTGTGTTGTGTGTGTGGGTATGTCTGTGTGTGTGTGCGCATGTGTGTGTTGTTTATGTGTGTGGGTATGTCTGTGAAAAGTGTATGTGTGTGTTGTTTATGTGTGGGGGTATGTCTGAAAAGTGTGTATGTGTGTGTTGTTTATGTGTGTGGGTATGTCTGTGAAAAGTGTGTGTGTATGTGTGTGGGTATGTCTGTGAAAAGTGTGTGTGTGTTGTTTATGTGTGTGGGTATGTCTGTGAAAAGTGTGTGCGCATGTGTGTGTTGTTTATGTGTGTGGGTATGTCTGTGAAAAGTGTGTGTGTGTATGTGTGTGTTGTTTATGTGTGGGGGTATGTCTGTGAAAAGTGTGTATTGTTTATGTGTGTGGGTATGTCTGTGAAAAGTGTGTGTTTATGTGTGTGGGTATGTCTGTGAAAAGTGTGTGTGTGTGTGAGAACATTTGGAATTATGGTGGAACATTCTGAGCATGTGTTATTCACAATCTCAACTGGGCGCTTTGTGTATATGCCTGATTTTTGTTATTACCCAACTGTAACTTGCGCTTGCAAAGGGGCTTGATGATCACATTTTTAATAAGGTATGTGTAAAGGCATGCTTGTGTTTAAAGATAGAGAGAATGGTCTGGTTTATGCAGATACAGATTTGTTATTGTTTACTTGTTTTGGGCAAGTTCATTGTTTGCTGACTGACTACACCATCTTCAAGTTGTTAGTGGTTTTTATTAATGTCTATCCAAAAGTTGTATCCTTGCAACGATGTAATCCAAGTCATGAAAAATCAAATGAAGTCCAACAGCCATATTTTTCACAATTTATAATTACTTTTATGATGTAGATGAATAATGTTATGACCGGTTTCATTCTCTGTTGTTTACCCTATTTTTTCGGACCATTAGGCGCTTGCGTGTGTAAGGCAAATCTGGCCATTTTCAAGAACATCTGGGGGGAAATTAAGAAAAAGGCGCCCTCATTTTTAATGCAATATATGAACCTGGCAAAAGAAAGTAAAAAAATCGAAGCCCAAACGTTTTCGGAAAAGTTGCTGAACGCCATTACTGCAATACAGGAGTGTACTTCCCTTTCAAATCGGCGAAAGTTCCGTTTGTGTGACTTCCTGTTATTTTGTTTGCACTTTTCTTCACGAAAACTGGTTGGCTTATGACATTTTAAGGTTTGCAGTGATTAATCTTGTGAAGGGTTATGGAATCTGTTGGACAGTATCTCGGGACGATAACGGGGATTTTCAAGGATTTTAAAGTATCCTTCTTATCGGCGATTCGTGAACACTTTCGATGTCTAGTGTACGGTGCACGGCAATCTTTGCCTCCCTCTTCTCATGTTTTTGTCCACAAATAGGGCGCCCTCGTATATTAGGATTAGGCGCATAGGCTGAAATTGGAGAAAGAAATATCACCTGCATGGGTGCTACTCTTTGATTTTTACACCGATTTCAGTATTTTTAATTTTACCAGAAACTGAACTTCAGGTGTTTTTTTAATTCATCAACAACAAAATTGACTACATGCGACTTGGGGCGTTCTGAACTTAGTTGTTCTATCTTGGAAGTTTGCAAAGGCAATGTAATAATTTTGCAAGGCTGGTCAGACTCAAACTGTCTCTGTCTATCATTTTAACTGTCTGTCTGTCTCGTTATATATCTCTAAGTTGCCCCCCTGAATCGTCCGACGGGGCTCTGCCCCTGTACCCTGCCGGGGCCATGGGTCCCTGGACCCTGCCGGGGCCATGGGTCCCTGTACCCTGCCGGGGCCATGGGTCCCTGGACCCATTTTGTTTTCATTTGGGAGAGTTGCACCCATGCACCTGTCCTTGTAGTCCGAAAATTGCGGTAAGTTCGTGTGTTTTTCCTTTTTTGTTTATTTCTTGCTCGATTACGGACGGGACCACTCTCATTTTTTGTGGATCACTGCTATGACATGGTTTTTGTGTGTGTGTTTTTTAATTGGTTGAAGATTTGGTTTGATTTTTTAACGAAATATATTTTATATTTTAATTAATGACCATGTAGGTTTTAGATAATGCAGAACATTTTGTTTTTTAATTATATGAATTTAGGTTTGGTTTAGGAATGAGTTGCCATTGTATGTGAATAGTTGTAAGCTGTACGTTATTCGACCTGTGCATTATTGTAACGGGACCCTTTTTTTTCCAACGTAAAACCTCATCTTATGATGATTAATTATGTTTTGTGTAATGCATTGTGAATGGTACATATAAATTGTTCCTTGGGTTAGTTTTTAGTTAGTTTTTGCATAGAATCGTATCTTTTGGTTTTCGAAACGTTTGGCTTTAAAAAATAATAAAAAATTATCAATTGTTATTTAATTAATTTTGAATGCTTGTGACAACATTTATGATTGCGGATTTGTAAATTGCATCTGATGTTAAAGCCCTAGTGCACACAATAAAAAACGCATGAACGTATGAAAAATATGAAGTCGATAGACATTAATCCATTGCACCTTGTTTTGTGGCGCCATGTTAAAAAGAATATGCAAAACCAAAATCTGTACCTGTAAATGATGATAGCAATTATGAACAGATTATTTGTCACCCCAAACCGCCAGTATTGCTGTAGACACCTTGGCTAAAGCTTTTCTGCAGGAATTATTCTAAAAGTGAACAAAATATGATTGAATGGGTTGTCACATGTGTGTCAAATTGTTTGTTTTGTTGTTGGCTTTTTACATGAACAAGGACAGTCAATTCCTTAGAGCGTGTGAAAGTCTTTGAATATTTTTGTACTATGCCCCCAAGTACAGTTTGATGATTTTGAATGCAGGATTTTTCTGTGTTCCCAGGCCATATGGCCATAATGGGTAAGATACGTATGTGTCTGGTTTTCAGTTTTCACTGGTCTCCCCGCTGCGTACAGCCGACACAATCCGATTTCAGAGGAGCTCAAAGCAAAAAAAATTATTTTGAAGATTTTTTTTTTAAAGGCAGAAGAATGGGCCAATAAGTAAAAAAAACATGATATAAAGCAAAGGGAAAAGGCAGAGTCAAAGAGAGTGGCAGATTAGAGGAAGTTTCAAGAACATAGAACTATTTTTACAAAAGACCCCCCGGTATCCCCACGGGGAGGAATGCGGGCTATAACTGAACTAGCCCTAAAGTAGACAAGAATTGTGTTTTCTCGAGCGCAAACTGGTATCAGTGCAAGCCAACAGAACGGAAGCACAGCGAGTTGAAATTTTGACATTGCTAAAACCAAGACCTGATTAAAGCTATTGTGTGTATAGAACAAACATCTTGCATTTTTTCCCCCAAACCAAACCAAACCAAACCAGAGTTCTTTTTTTTTTTTTTAAGTACCAATCAATAACAAATCGATGCTTTGACCCATTCTCCTTTTCTTTCAAGTCTGTTAGTCTGCCATCGAGTTATATGAGGTTGTATGCTAGTTATGGATAAACATAGGAGGATATTTGTAATGCATGCCAGTTTTACTGTATATCAAATCATGCCTTGCTACACCGCTGGTGAATGGACTATCAGGCTGCATATCGTCGGTGAAATTCAAAAACCTTGTATGTCGATTTTGGGGGGTTTTGAGTTAGATACATAGGGTATCTCTAATTTTTCCCGCCACCTTCCACCAAAAGCTCGTATCTCTAACGACTTTCTATCTGGGGTAAATGAGGTTGTGAAAATAGAAGAAAAGCTCGTAAGTCCCAAATTCAGATCTAGTTAAGGACAAAAACCTTGTATCTTCGTTCTTTTCAAGTCTAAACAAAAAATGCTTTAAAGTAATTTTAACGAAATGCAGGACTAAACTCGCAATGTCTTGAACAACATATTCATCATAGTTAATCAATTGTGGTCAGTGAGGTTAATTTTAAAACAGATTTTTTTTCTTTTTTCTCAAAACTACCAAAATTGAGATACGAGGTTTTTGAATTTCACCGACGATATATATATTTTGCCAGATAATTTCTTGTGTAAGGTGTTGAGCTTTTTTTTCTTCTATCGGTTCAACATATATTCAGCTTATTCATAAACAGCTTTTTATAATATTGTGTAGAAATAAATGTTGTACCGTATTGTTCAGACTATAAGGCAATACTTTTTTGTCCCAGACTGAGGCCCATGCACCTTATGATGAACAAAATAGTAACGTGTAAGAACAAAATCTGAATTTGGTGTAAAATTTGGGGTGTATCTTATAATAAGGTGCACCTTAAGTTATAGTCTGAAAAATATGGTACTAAATGAGTAATTTAGACAGGTTTACTGCTGTGTACATAATTGTTATGACAAAAATGTTTGCCATTCGGATTATTTGTTCTGCGCTCATCAATTTGGCAGACAACTGGCATTTTTTCCAGTTACTATCGTTATTGTGTTTGTGATCAAATGCTGCCATGTAGCACACATTTCAATAAAGAAATATATATCGAGTTGAACCAACTTGTGTGTGTGTGTGTAAATGTGTGTGGATGAGCAAATATGATATTCTTGAACTTGTGCACATATGCTGAATCAGATCAGTTTCACCATAAACTATATTGACAAGAACATCCACATGCCAATAATAACAAGTCATATGAAAACAGTTCAGTTGTTTTATATCATTAAATATTCAAATATTAACAAGCAGTATAAAAAAACATTAAACAAAAACATGCTGTTAAAATTTGATACAGACTCTGAGAAAATAGAACTTGCATGGAAACAATATTCTTTGTATGAATTCATTCACAAATATTTAGCACCCTTTTTGTGTGGTTTGATGTTTATTTATAACCTTCATGCATACCATTTCATTTTCAACTGGTTTACATACTTACATTATCTTAATTAACATGCACACGCCACGCACTATTTATAACCTCCATGCATACCATTTCATTTTCAACTGGTTTACATATACATTATCTTAACATGCACACGCCACGCACTATTTATAACCTCCATGCATACCATTTCATTTTCAACTGGTTTACATACTTACATTATCTTAACATGCACACGCCACGCGCGCGCACAAGACCACGAGTATGGAAGTACACCAACTGACACATACTAAGTTTAACTGAGCTGAATAAGATAAAGACTTCCCATAGGGGAGTGAGCCTACTGAGTATTGAAGGCTCTGACAGCAGAGGAGTAAAAACTGTTCTTCATGCGGTTATATTTGCACTTAAAAGAACAGAACCTTTTACCAGAAGGGAGAGATTGAAACAGATGGTTGGCTGGGTGTGTGCTATCAAATATGATGGATCCAGCTTTGCGTCTTATGCACACACTGTAGATGCTATCTAGGGATGGTAGTTTGTAACCTATGATTTTTTAGGCTGTCTTGACGACTTGATGGAGTTTCCTTTTATTTTTAGCTGAGGAAACTCCATCAAGTCGAATGAACCCAGTGGTAACGAAGGAGTTGTAATTTGGTCAAAATTTACCCTCCCTTCCCCTTCAATCATGCAAAAACGGCAGGAAAAAAAGGGGGTGGGGGTGATGCTGCATTAGCGATGACACGCTCTCCATGTGGGAGCAGCCCATATTTCACAGACAAGTCTTTGTGTCTAGAAAATAAATACCAATACACTAACATACAATACATACTAGCACACATTTTTGGGCATATACATACACCCAATACAGTCCATCTGACTTGATCTTCTTCAAATAGAAAACGAAAGCATGAGAAGATACAAACTTAAAATGCAGTGGGCTGGTTAAAGTCGCAGTTTGTCGCAGAAGAGTTCCACTTGTTTCACAGCCTTGGCAGCGGTAACAGGGTAAGCGTGCAGGCACACCAACACACCGTACGGCAGTTTGTTCACCATCAGACCCAGGCGATTGTCAGTGGAGGTGCAGTAGATACTGGATACAGCAACGAAACATGATGAAAAATGGTTAAGCTATACTCCCAGTGCATCTAACATTGCCGATTGCTGAGCAAATTTAATTAGCAAAGCTGAACAATTCGATGGCTTAGAGTCAAAACGGACTATCTTTAGATAGTCCTTTGACTTATTATTGATGTTATTGCAAAAACTAAGAACTTGTATAAAAAAAAAAGACTGCAAATTATGTAAAATGGGGATTATGCTTTTCATATTTCTGCAGTCTTTTTTGGAAAGAAGTTCTTAGTTTTCACAATATGTTCAATAATACGTCGATGGGCTATCTAAAGATAGTCCGTTTTGACTCCAAGCCATCGATTATTATTAAGCCCTACTAATCAATCATTAAGAAAGAGAAAGTTAAAGATACCCCCAAACAAGGCAAGACTTGATAACAAAGTTCATACAAAGCCAAGAGTAAAAGGGGTCCCAGGCAAAATCTGTAGTGACTTTTGGCAACAGTCCTACATTGTAACTTTTCTAGTTTGTCAGACTGTTCACTACAAGCATGAGACCTTCTCGCCTGGGTTTCCTTTCATTGTTTCTGTACTCCCCCACTCAACACACACCCAAACACACCCAGGATGGGAGTACTGATACTTTAAAAACTGTCAGTCTCTCACTCTGTCTCTCTCTCTCTCACTCACACACACACACACACACACACACATAAACACACACACTCTCACACACACACACACACATTAAAAAAACCCACTCTCTCTCTCTCTCTCTCTCTCTCTCTCTCTCTCTCTCTCTCTCTCACTCACACACATAAACACACACACACACACTCTTTCTTTCTCACCACCTTTACCCACTTCACACTGGTCTGCAGACTGGTAACACAAAGATCTACTTCTTTATGTAGAAATGACGGTTGATGAATTACGTAGCATCGAAATATTTGATATACCGGTACTGTTCAATTGAAGAAACAAGCATCACTCTCGGTCCATTTGGAATCAAATGAATGACCTCCACACTGGAGCTAATAACCAAGTCAAACTTGCCTTACTTGCAAAACGTTTTGGAGTAGATTTTGAAATGAGACGTCAGTGACCTTGACTTACTTGCAAAACGTTTTGGAGTAGATTTTGAAACGAGACGTGTGTTGACCTTGACTTACTTGCAAAACGTTTTGGAGTAGATTTTGAAACGAGACGTGTGGTGACCTTGACTTACTTGCAAAACGTTTTGGAGTAGATTTTGAAATGAGATGTGTGATGACCTTGACTTACTTGCAAAACGTTTTGGAGCAGATTTTGAAACGAGACGTGTGTTGACCTTGACTTACTTGCAAAACGTTTTGGAGTGGATTTTGAAATGAGATGTACAGTGACCTTGACTTACTTGCAAAACGTTTTGGAGTAGATTTTGAAATGAGATGTGCGATGACCGGCAGGAGTGATGGAAAACCCTTTTTTGACTTGTTCCTCTCCGGCAGTAGCTGAGGTTGCTTTGAAGGCTTCAATGAACTGCTTGGCTTCATCCTAAGGACATCAATTTGTAACGATCCATACAGGAATATGAAGACAATATTTGCAGGAATAACAAAGTACACCAATGTCCTTAACCTCTTCAGTGCCGACAACATATACATACGCCCTATATAATGCTTCAGTACTTGCCACAGATGTATATATATATATGTATGTAGGCGCTCATTCACAATTTTGCTGCATTCAAAAATGCCTGGCAAACAGGCAACACAGACGTAAGAAATAGATGGCACTGAAGGGATTAACTTAAGTAGCGAAATATTAATTTTTCAAGTGGATTCATGTCAATAGACAACTTTCGCTCCAGTAATGTATTACATTGCGTGATATTTCAAACCAGAGTATTAATTCAATAAATTATGCAAGACTTCAAATGCTAGCAAAGTAAAAAAAATTTATCATTAGCTGCTTCTACATTCAGCCGATCAGATGTATACAAAAGCATATGTGAGCAAGTGAGTGTGCACACACACACACACATTCAGCATCACCCATTTCAGTCCACTACCATCGCTCACAACTATATGAATATGTGTAAGTTCTAAGTGTCTTTAATATGTCATGAATATATAATTAGGCACTAAATTCACCAGTGCATGTTTCATTATGAATTATTTTCTAAATAAACCAAACTGGATAGAAACGTTTGGGGCAGTGGGTGGATCACTGGATGCCTCATGCCTCCATAAGGGGAGCTGGATGACCCTGCTCCTTCCACGAGTCTCTCCCCTAGGGGATACCGGAGGTCTTTAGTGCAAATAGTTCCCCCACCTTCTGGAAGTTCTGTGCTTGTAACTTTCTCTAATCTGTCATTTTTTTTAACTCTGCCTTATCCCTTTGCTCTCTGTCACCTACTATTTTCTGACTTATTGGCCCATTCTCCTGCCTTAAAAAAAAAAAATCTTCCAAATAATGTTCTCCTTTCAGCTCCTCCGAAACGAAATTGGAATGTCAGCTGTATACAGCAGAGAGATTAGTGAAAACTGAAAAACAGACACATATGTACCTTACCCATTATGGCCATATGGCCTGGGAACGCAGAAGAAGAAGAAGATGGAAAAGTTTCTTTCTACTACATGTACATGTATACTGATCAATGCATACCCGTGTTATACTGTGAAACTGGCCATAGGTGTACACAATTTCTCCATGAGGTGACAGTAAACAGACCCCACAAAACAGGTTGCTGCTCAATAGGTTTTCTGCGCACACAAAAAACAACAATGAATATTTACATTTCAAATAACTTAGATTTTTGGGCCCTTTCTGAAACAAACATTAAAAATACTCCCGAAACATTAAAATGGTGTTCGTGTGTTTACTTTGAGAAACATTAAAAATACCCTTGTTATATATCATTTCATTAAGCTTTCACCATCCCAACTTCTATCAGCATGGTGTAAAAAAAAAAGCTGATGCTATCAACATTGGAATGAACTGAAATAATGTGCAGGTCTATTTTCCTTCACATATGACAGTAGACCATTTTCCACAAATTTATAAATGCCTATATTTTCACAGAGAGACAGACAGACACAAGATCTTGCGCACATTTTAGTTTAAAGCCCATTTCACTATTCAGCAGGAGTAGGCCGTGCTGTCCCGGTGGGATGGATGACACGAACTCACACTGTATGCATCCCATGCACAGTGCGCCAATGTAATGGTTTAAGACCAGTGGGCATGAGGCAGCACAAACATCCCCAATCAGAAGAACAATAAGAAGACAGACAGACAGACAAACAGGATGGGAGAACCGGTACTTTAACCCTTTCACCGCAAACGTCGCATTTTTGCACCACAATGATTTAACACCCATCAGGGTCTGTTATCCAAAGACCCTATTCTCTTAATTTTGGGAGGTATGGATAGGCCTTACTTTAAATGTCACAGAGGAATCCCCAATATTACAAACATATTTTGTTCTCTACCCAGGTAAGTTTAATGGACATTTTTTGCTGAAAAATGTCAGGCAGTGAAAGGGTTAATAAAACTCTGTCCGTCTCTCACTCTCACTCTGCTCTGTCCGTCTCTCACTCTCACTCTGCTCTGTCTGTCTCTCACTCTCACTCTGCTCTGTCCGTCTCTCACTCTCACTCTGCTCTGTCCGTCTCTCACTCTCACTCTGCTCTGTCCGTCTCTCACTCTCACTCTGCTCTGTCTGTCTCACACGAAGGAAGGAAGGTGGCAGAGTGCTTAAGACGTTCGCCTGCTAATTTCAATGCAAGAGTGACCGGGTTCGAATCCTGGCCTCGCTCTTTCTTTCTAGTTCGATGGGAAAATCGAACTGAACATCAAGTCCTTTGGATGGGGACTTAAAGCTAGTCTGACCCATGCACTTTACGCACGTAACATACGTCAGTCAAAAGTCAGTAAGAGCAGGGAGAAATCCTGCTGCCTGGTATAACAAAATTGATAGCAAGGTTTCCCAAGCCCCCCCCCCCCCCCCTTCCCCCCACCCCCTCTCCCAAAAAAAACGTGGCGTGCTGTGCTTGCAGCAACGCTCTTTCCAGGTGGGAGCAACCCAAATTTCACAGATAAGTTTCTGTCAATAGAATGTCAAAATATCAATGAATACACACACACACACACACACACACAGTGAGACATTCTAAAGTACTCCCATCTAAAAACAAGGGCGTGAAAACGCTAGATCAACCAGCCGCATGGCAGCATTTTTGGGTCCAATGACCTTGAAAGACCAGCGAGGATCTCAACTGTAGCTCGCACACTATTGACAGAGAAAAGCAGGTGCACTGCAGCATTTTCGGCTCCAGTGACCTTGACCTTTGACCTTCAAGTTTGAACTTGGCCTATATATCCTAAATACTTGTCCGCATGCAAATTTTGAGCCTCCTAGGTCCCTCTGTTCAAACCTTATCGTGTTCACATAGTCAGACAGATAGATAGACAAATATACCCAGTCAGACAGACAGATAGTCAGGAACAAACAGAAAGCCCTGAAAACATTAACCAGCTTTCACTTCATGGCTGGTTGAACATTAACAAATGGGATCCCACTGCACAAAAGTGCATGAATGACATTGAGACAGTCCAGCGAAGAGCGACACACTTCGTCATGAATGATTACTGTCCCACTTCTAGCGTGACTGCCATACTCACTAGATTGGAATGGGCCTCGCTGCAAAAAAAAGAAGAGCCGCCACAAGACTCACGACTTTCTACAAAATCATAAAAGGTCAGCTCCATGTTAAGCACAGAGATCTGCAGCCCTTAGCTGCATGGGCAAGAAGAGGACATAGCAAGCAGTTCAGCAGGATCCCCTGCCACACCCAGCAGCGCAGCGCCTCTTTCTTCCCCTGCACCATCAGAGAATGGAATGCCCTACACCCAGAGGCCCCGTCTACAAAAGCCTTCTGCAGAGCACTAAACAAACATAGCTGATGAGGTTTAACTGAGGCGTGGTTACCGCTACACCTATCTATATTGTTAAAAACTCGGGACTTTACTGGTGTTGCACTACCTCCGGGCATTGCAGCCAGTATTGTTCCCACCATCTTTGTATTTACAAATGTCCCATATGTGTCTATGACCGAGAGGACGTAAAACATCATTTTCATCATCTAAACAAACATCAGACCCTGGGGTAGGCAGTGGTTGGGCCGGCATCATGCTGAGTACCACCAAACAGTCTGGCTGGTTATCTGGCTCTCTCTCTCTTTCACTCTCTTTCTCTTCTTCTTCTTCTTGCATATATATAGCATTCTCTCTGTTGACAACAACAACAATAGGTATACACGCGGTGTTGAGGCGGTTTATCATGTGCTGCCTGTTGGATACCTTTAACGTATTCGTCCCATGACGGCACTGCCATTTTCCTCTTGGGTGTAGAGTCTATAACTGAGATGGCCTTGTATTGAGAAGATAGCCAAGGCCAAAGGACACGTTACGTTACAAGCCAATTGTTGTTTATTTTTGTCACAAGTAAGCTGAGTTAACCGCGTGTGGAAAAGGTTCCTTCTGGGGCAGGGTCAATGCGGCCACACACCGTTTATGAAAAGTGCAGAGGCGTTCCCAGAAAAAGAGGACGAGTAAAAACGATTTTGAATTTCAAACAGGAATCTACGCCTTGTCATTAATAGACGATTTTTTTTAGAAAAAAACTAGGGGAGAGCACTTCGTGAAAATTAGAGTTGCTTACCTCCATTACTCGGTCAAATACCATAGCAGCAATGCAACAATGGCGTCGAAGCTTGAAACCACAGGATGCGAGTAGCGACTTGTTGGTGCCCTGAATTTTCTTTGTGAACCTTTTCTGCACCCCTTCAACTAAATCAATATTCTTTCTTTGGTGTGGGCACCACACAAGATTTCCATACTCTAGAACAGGCCTCGCTTGAGAGGCCGCGAGGCCTAGTCGTCTTAATCTACCTGACCTGACCTGACCTACTAGAGTTTTGAATAAAGGGACAAATGACATAATAGTGATCATGGTGGAAAATCTGCATTAAATTGGTTAAAGAAATAGTCTGTTAGTAATTACATGGGATGTGGGATAGGTATATAAGAACCCTTTGTTTTTAAAAAGGCATAGTTAATCTTTTTTCTTTATTATCTTCAACTGAAAGTGGTGTGTTTTTCATTTAATTTTTATTTTTAGTTTGTTAGCTTGTTTGTATTTTTTGTGTGTTTTTCATTCATTTTTATTTGTAGTTTGTTAGTTTGTTTGTATTTTTGTTCATTGTCAGTCTTTAATAATCTTTATATTAAAAGCCAAGTGTGTGTGTGTCTGTGTGAAACACAAAACGGGCCTTATAACTCCGCCGTTTTTCGACCGAATCGCTTCAAATGTGCTGTTAGCCCTAACAACGGCAACCGAGGCGGCCGTGTGGTTTGGCAAATGCGCAAAACGCGTATCCCCCGGCCTCTCGGCGCCTGTATCTCCGGTATTTCTTGACCGATTGCCTTTGAATTTGGCAGGTAGATGACCGGGGATGGTGACTATCTGTGTGCCAAACTGGAAGCGAATCGATGTAGACGCGCGCGCGATATAGGCCGCGTAACCTTTTCACAAACCGCGGCGAAATGAGACCCAACATTGACTCGAACTTTGGAACGTGCATGACCAGGGATAGTGACTATCTTGGTGCAAAATTTCAACAGCATTTGTTCATAACTGCGCGCGCTATGACCCGATTTATATTTTGCAGGTAGATGCAGGTTAGCAGACTGGACTCAGTATCAGTAACACTGAGTACTAGTAGTACTAGTGCGGTGTGTGTGTGTAGGGTGTGTGTAGGGGGGGGGGCGGGAGTGGGGATGGGTGGGGTGGGGGTGGGGGTGGGGGTGGGGGGGGGTGGGGGTAGGGGGGTGGGGGTAGGGGAATGGAGGTAGGGGGGGGGGGGGGGGGTGGGGGGGATGGGTGGGGGGGGGGGGGGATGGGGGGGGGGGGGGGGGCAGTGGGGAGTCTGTATGTCTCTCTGTCTCTGTCTTTTTCTGTCTGTCTCTCTCTCTCTGTGTATGTTTGTTTGTCTGTGTCTCTCTCTCATTTTCTATCTCTGTCTCTCCCCCCCCCCCCCCCTCTCTCTCTCTCTCTCTCTCTGTCTTTGTCTGTAGGGCCTATGTTCACGGAGAAGAATGAATGCTTTTGTTGTTTTTGTTGTGGGTCCCGAGATTTACCAAAACGGACCTACAATGGTTGAACCACAGATTAACAACCTCTCTGGTTGAACTAAGTAGGCTTTCAGCTCGTTTTTCTTTTTAGTCCTTTGCCGATCTACGATCGCAAAGGAGTATGTTTTCGTTCAGGTTTGTGTCCTTTTTTTGTTTGTTTGTTTGTTGTTCTTTTCTGTCTGTCCCAAGGATCTCCCGAACCGCTTGACCGAATTGCTTCAAATTTTGTGTGGTGGTGTGTCCCTATGCGAGGAAGGCATTTTCGCCGCCCTGACCTTGACCTTGGTGTATGACCTTGAAAACCAAAAATCGTTAAGGGGCCATAACTTCCACACCGCAGGTCCTAGAGTCTTGAAACTTGGCATGGAGGTACTTTCGCTTATGGCCGTTCTGATAATGGCATACTGATGAAGGTCAAGGTCAAGGTCATGGAGATCGGTATGCCTTGAAAGTGGTAGGGGTCTAACAATTGGGTTTTTCTGTCCCAAGCATATCTCCCGAACCGCTTCACCGAATCATTTCCAATTTTGTGTGGTGGCGTGTCACCATGAGAGGAAGGCATCCGCGCACAAATTATCGCCGTCGTGACCTTGACCTTGGCGTATGACCTTGAAAACCGAAAATGTTAAGGGGCTATAACGTCCACACCGCTGGTCTTAGAGACTTCAAACTTAGCATGTAGGTACTTTGGCTTATGGCCGTTCTGATGATTGCATACCAAATCAAGGTCAAGGTCAAGGTCAGGGAGATCGGTAGGCCTTGAAAGTGGTAGGGGTCTAAAAATTGGGTTTTCAGCCACGGCGAAACCGGTACTCACCATTACCGGTACTTGGCGTTACCTGTACTAGGCGATACAGGTACTAGGCGTTACCGGTACTAGGCGTTACCGGTACTCGGCGTTGCGCTAGTGAAAATAAAATTTTAAAAAATCAACACTGGGACGGTAATGATAGCCTCTTTTTTTTAAAGCATGCTTGCAGAAGCCTGACATTGGACGTGTGGGGAGGGGTGGTGGTGGGGGAGGGGGGAGTGGGCTAGCACTCCTTAGAGTAATTTACTTTCACACTTGATCCCTTGTTTTAAAAATACCAGCCATTTTGCTTTCCTTGCATAAACTGCCCCCTCCCCATTTTTTTATTTCTAAAGAAATGGTTGTTTGTTTTTATTTTATTTTGCTTCAGACCAGAGAGACTCTTTCTATTTCTTATTTTATACAGGAACATTTACTTTGTGCAAGAAATTTAAAAAATATATTTTTTAAAAAAGGTCTTATATGTTATTTATAGCTTTGATCTTACTGTACAATACTTCATCGAGAATAGATTACGTGAATCATTTTGTGGTCACCAAGAGTTATCTATCCTGGCGTCACTTGCAGTTGTCTCCTCATTCCAAAGCTCAACAATCATGGCGTCTGGAACAGAATCGGGTAGGTGCAAATTAAATCAAAATAATATTCATCAGCTGTATTTTCTTGTTGAGTATGGTGTAAATACAAATGCGGAATGTCATTCTTGTTCCTCAGGAACGAACATTTGGCAATTTAGACGTGTTTTTTTCAAAATTCGTGATTGTTTTTGCCCAACATTTTCATGTCGGTTCAAGTCTGAAGTCGGACACATGCACACACAGTATCACACAGCCTCACACTGACATTTCTGACAACCTTAGGCCAAATAAAAACACGTGGGAACACAAAACAGATATTTTTGGTTTTTATTTTAGTAAACTGTGAACAGCAAATATAGCACCACCGACTCTTTACTTCATTTTAGCTGCACAAAATGAAGAATGAAACTTTGAAAAGAAGGGCAGAGGCTCGGTACGGTAGGAACGACGGAATTAGGTCAAACCGCAGCGATTTTTCTTGTCAAAATCCCGAACCCCGATTTTGGCCATGTGCCAAACGGTCACTTCCTTTGCTTGTTTTTATTTATGGTTATTCTTGGCGCTGACCATCCGAGTTTTTTTCTTTCGGGAAGCAGACACCTACCCTGTCATTCGGGAACGATCTTTTTTTACGCGAAGACGGCCGATCGCGAGAGACAAGCGATCCAATAGTTGGGTCCAGCTCATTTGTTTGCCATTTCTGAACGGTAACTACTTGCTTTTTTAAAACAAATACTTTTTAACTTAGTTACATTTAATTATTTTTCTACAAGTTCACCAAATTTGGTGCATCTAGATCTCAATGCTGCTCATGGTCTCCACAAGTCGGGAGGTGTTACATTGAAGCCTGTCCGACATGTTGTTTTCTGCCATGTTCATGTTGATATTGCGATCTTGTGAGTCGCACAAAAAGCTTAGGCCTAATCTGTCTAATGTTTGGGGTTGATGTTGCCCCTTTGAATAAGCTTTATTTTGGTACCAATGTTTTGTTTTTTGGTGAAAAAATAAATAAGTTATGGCTGTTTGATTCATCCAAACCTTGATACGGTAACCTTGATCAACTTTTTCTTATACTTATAGCTCATGTAAAAAAAGCTATAATTTTAAAACGTCGTAACTTTCTCAATTTTCGACCGATTTTGATAATTTGGGTATCATTTTAAAGGTCTTGTCGGGCTCTTTCCAATGACATAATTTCATTAGGATTTGACAAAAAAATGTAAAAAAAATTTATAACCATACTGGTAGTGGTGCGGCGCTCAATCACAGGACGCATAACTTGTGCATAAATGTCTTCAAAAACTACTAACATTCACTCTTATGTTCCTAACCCTATTCCTTACCAAGATGCGTTAAATATACGAAATAAGAAAATGCATTTGTTGACGAAAAATTTGACTAGGAAGAGTAACTATCCCTGAACATGTTCTGAGTGTTGCAACAACGCCGTACCCATAGCCACTGTGGAAAGGAAGAGATTTTTCTCTCTGTCTCTTCTTTTTTTCTTTTTTTTCTTTTTTTTGGCAAAACATTACCCTCACCACCACTCCAACCCACACCCCTCCCCCTTCCCTTATAATATATTCACAGCTCTCAATATCAAAAGTGTCGTTCTTTCAGTTCTTTTTTCTCTTTTTTCATTGTGGCTGCCCCACTTGAGATCTTGGGAGATGGTGACACCTAAGTACTTGGTTTCTTGGACTTGCTTCAGCTTTTGGCCGTTGAGATGGTAGTCCTGGATCAGTGGGTCTCTTTTCCGTGAAAGCATGAAGGCTTTGGCATTTGTCAGGATGGAACGACATTTGCCATTTTGATTTAGTCTCCCTTTGATGCCAGGTCGGTGTGGTCCTTGTTTGCGTTCACAGCTCTGCGGCAGAGAGTGTCATCAGCAAGGAGAGGATGCTGTCCCATCTTCTGGGTCGTACAGTGGCATTGCTCCCACGCCGCTCATTTTGAATCCCAATTTGCAGCTTTCTATCTTATATATATGCCAGTCCATTCTCCAGCCTTTTTTTTCTTCTATAAATTATTACAAAGATTTCTTCAGCCGAAGTCGGACATGCTGGGCCTATCTATTTCTTACATAAGCATGACGCATATATCTACACTTGAGCATATGACAGGAAACTGAGCAAACGAGGAATAATAAGAACATTTTTTTGTTTTCACTGGTTTTTGTTTCCCTGGGACTGGTTTTGACACCGGTTGTTGGTGGGACTGGTTTTCAAGATTCCTAGCGCGATCTCTGGTTTAACTTACCTCACGACATATGTGACCCAGCACCACGAAAGGGACATTAAGTGTCAAAATGGCCATTCTGAGACAATGGTCCAGTTAAAAACTTCAGAGAATTCACTTTCAAATGATATAAAAACCTTTCTTGTAACTCTTTTCGTATTAGAGTTATGAGCATTCAACGTTGGTAGGGTGAATGTCGGCCATTTTGAAAAATCAGTCTAATTTTTAAAGTTTAGTCTAGCTGAAGAAAATGCACCCACCTACTCATTTCAAAGCACTTTTTGGAGTATTTAGAGACCATAATAAAGATTGGTGCATTTGTACCATAGTGTTCAAGTGCTTCAGCTGTTAGGATGATCCCTGGAGTTTTTAAGCCAGGGTAAGACGACAACAACAACAAAAAGAAGAGCTTATTTCACTTTCAGTGATTTTTTCCCCCCGCTAAAGCATCGCATGCACAATTGACAAAAAGAATTACTCCCCTCTTGTCAGTTGAGATGCTACAGACAACCAAGAACGTCAAAAAACACATGTCTCCAGAAGAGTTAAAAATCATCCTTTCTACACTCTGCCAACAGCCACGGAGACCTCCTACTGGCTCAAGTTCTTCACTGATGCCAAGATCCCTGCGGGGGACGCTGCGCACTACGCGGTGCTGTTCTCCGACAACCGCATCCAGCGAGGCATGCTGCTGGACCTAACCAAGGAATACCTCACCGACATGGGCGTCTCGCGGCTCGGCGACGTCATCGCCATTCTGAAACACGCCAGGATCGTGCACGACCAGGTGAGAGAACCAGTGATGATGATGTTGATGTACCCTGGCTAAATTACTCCAGGGATCATCCCAACAGCCAAACCAATTGAGCACTAGTTGATGCATCAGCTAGGGATGGGAACATTGCGTGTGTGACCGTTTTTTATTGCTCCGCCTCGTGGGCAGCCACACGCCATCTTCGGGGGAATTTGGAGACTGACGATGTCTTTTGATGTAGCCTTGGTGTTCTAGCCTATGTCAATTGGACTGACGTAGCCTGAAGCCAAGAAGAAGAAGAAGAAGAATAGTACATTTATATAGCGCTTTATCTCAGATGAGCCGAAAGCGCTTTACAATCAATTATTCATCAACAGACAACAAAAACAACATTCAAGAGTGACACCAACCAGCAACAGCGCATAGACAAAGCAACTCTCTCTCTCTCTCTAACACACACACACGCACACGCACACACACAAACACAATTATTGACGCCAACTCGTTCATACCCCATTCGGTAAGCCACAGCAACCGAGCCGCATGGACTGACCACATACACCAACACACATACACAAACACCCTCACACACAACGTACGCACGCAGACAGACACGCACACAGACACACACACACACACATGCGGATAATCAATGTTAATTCTTACATGCAAATGTGTGTCTCTGATGCTCAAATCTCCCTTCTGGTACCAGGGTCCGTACAGTGTCCTTGAAGCCTTGAAAAGTCCTGGAAAATTGACATGGCCTTTTCCAGGGCTTAAAAAACAGCAAAAACTACTGGAAAAGTCCTGGAATTTTCAAAATCGTCTGACTACATCCTTAATCTCAATCCATCAAAGTCTAAAATTAATTTTTTTACAAATCAATAACTTTCAAGGTCATACCGATAGCGCAATCATAGCAGATGACATTTGCGCGAGTTGTCTGCCGCTGAAGGTACTTCCCTGTACTGTACTTCCGCGTTCCGGTAAAGGAGACTATATATTCAATGATGTTTGGCTGCAAAAAAAAAGAATATCAGAGCTGGTTAGCTCCGTCAACATATGGTTAAAAACAGAAAGCTAGTTGCACAGTGTGCGAAAAGAGCTTTGACATCGCCAGCATGGGTGAGAGTGCTTTAAAAAGCCGCTGTCAAGGCCAGCAGCACTAGCAACTGTTGGAGCTCAAGAAGGCGGAACGTAACCTACATTGACCGGTGTGATCCGGTATGCCAGATTGAGTCCTTGAAATTTAGTAACTTGTCCTTAATTTTATGAAGTTCTACTAAAGCTTAAGTGGGAAACCAAACATTGTTACTTTCTAAATTAAGAATCGGTTTACTTAATTTAGAAAGTAACAACGTTATTTCCAACTTAAGCTTTAGTAGAACTTCATAAAATTAAGGGCTGGTCCTGGAAAAGTCCTGGGATTTTTTGTGCACAGATCTGTATGAACCCTGTGGTACGGTAAACATGAGTGTATCTTAAACAGTCATAATCAAATTGTTGATGGAGGACGCCATATGCAAGAAGAAGAACAGTAAACGCAGGTAGTAACATGTAAGTTAGTTTGCATAAACAGCCAATAGTATTGGCAGTTTCTTCTAATTTACATGTTAGTTGTTACTACCCGTGTTACTTTGAGACGCACTCATGATTAATTACCGTACATGGATTTGACACCACTGCATTACTATTTAAAATGTAGCAACATTCCACCGTAGAACGCACTGCTTTCCCAAAGTTTGTCCTACAACTTCAAGCATTGCATCATGCTAAAGCATTTTTGCATGAATCATGAGTCCCTATGCTATGGTGACCCCATAATTTTTTAGAAAAACGTTTTGCGCGTTAACTCTAATATTCATCATTTCAAACACAGAATGAACACTGAAAAACTGACTTGGAAGAGCACATTGAGGGGTACTACATGCCGCAAGGTGCTACATGTATTATCATGGGTGCAACTTTTTCCTTTTCACAAGGATTTAAGGGTTTTTTAATTTTACCTGAAACTGAACTTCCTTTTCTTTTTTTTTTAAATTGTCAAAAAAAAATAGTCAACAGAAATCGTAAAAAACAAAATATGGGCAAGCGCACATCGACTACAAGCAATTCAGGGTATTTTGAAGTCAAGCATGGTCGCTCCTGCTTGAAAGTGCTCTCTCCCTGAAGTGATGCGATATTGTTTTCAAACGCATCTAGGCAAGGCTTATCGGACTGAAATGGGAATGAAAGAGAAGAAAAGAGGGCAACTGTTTCATGTCCCATATGTGTCCTTGTGACCGGGAGGACGTTAAACATAAACTTTCATTCGGGCAACTGTGTCTGTTTTGATGGACGTTGCCCCTGAAGCCCCCAATGGAGCTCTGCCCCTGAACCCGTGCCTTTTCCATTTTTTTTTCATTTTGGGGAGTTGCACCCATGTATTCTTCTTGAGTGAAAGCCAGAAGGTACTGTCAGTCTTGTTTATACCTTCCTTTTTTGATAACTGGCCTACCTTCTGGCTTTCACCTGAGGAGAATGATAATACCTTCTGGGTTATGATTCCTGACGTTTTCTAAATGGTTGGGCTATATGATTATACAGTCTTGCTTGTATTGTAAGTCAGCTAATTTGATGACAGAAAAGAGCTAAGAAGTTCAGTTTCAGTTTTGAACAGATTTCTTTTTTAATTTATGGGAAAACAGCGTTGATATCGACTCTGATTGCTGACAGATGGAGCCATAGTTGGAATCATTGATGAAGCTAAGAATTGGCTTTGTTTTTCTTATGCGATTTTCAAGAGTTGCGCTTGTGAATACGAGAAATAAAACTAAAAGATTTAGAAAATACCAGGATTTTATTTTCATGTTTATCTTTATGAATGCATTTCCATTACTAACTAAATGCAGCAGCTTGAGAAGTGTTGTTGTTCGTAAAGTAATCCGGGATGTATGACGATGCGTAGTTATTTATGCAAGCATCATGGATATTTATATTATTGTGGTCATTTCTGTTTCAGGATGCCAAAGACAAGGCTTTGAAAGGCGCCAAATACAACATTTCAACAGCTTCTCCTGTTAGAAGATCGACCGGTAAGACTGAACTTTAATATCATTGCCTTAGAAATCCTCTGTCAATATAGCTTATTTTCTTTTTTTATTAATCCAAATTTTAAAAATAAGAATTGCTCATTGTGCTTGACTTGATTACATAAATTATTCAATCTATGAGAAAATTTGCAATTAATGTTGTAATTATCACAATTTATAGGTTGATAATGCTGTACATTTGTCAAAAGCTTTCAGCAAACTTTTTTCATAATAAGGCTACGCCTTTGCACATGTGTCATCACTGAGCAGTTTATGATCAAAGTTTGAACTGAAACAGTCGCGATCGTGTCGATCTTTACGAACTCTGTGCACACGTAGGTCTAAATGCGAAGTCAACTTCCAAGTTGAAACTAGGTGATCGGTCACACTCCATAAGTTGGAACTCAGTGAATGGTCTCACTTTACAAAAAATAAGTTGAAAAGCAGCTCCTTTCCGTTATCAAACTGATAAATCAGCGTTAGTGCGTGCACTGAAACACTCACTGAATGCAAACAACACACAAAATCCGTTAAATGAAAGCAGCTGGCGCATTAGCGTTTGCCGTGATTTCGTATCTGCGGTGTACGCTGCGCCATTTTGTCAGCCGAGTTGTATGCGCGGTAAAAGTTCTGTGTGTGCAAACTGTGATTGAAAATGAACTACCAGAGCGTAAAATGGCGAAAATTAGGTCTGTACTGTTGTTATGTGTGGTTTGTGTGTGATTGCAACACGGGCCGCGAGCACACTTTCTGTTTTAGCCCGTTTTCTCTCGTTTTCGTATATTAGCTAGACCGCGATGTTTCATTCAAGAATGATGGAGAAAGCATGTTTTAGTTCTAGTGTATGCATGTGCTGTGCGTCATATACGGTGTAGTGAGTCACTGAGAGCATTGTTTTGGTCACCCCTGATTTAAGACCCCCCTCTTTTACGACCGATTTTCCGCGATTTTTTGAAGGTCTTAAAAGAGGGGGTCGACTGTATCACAATTTATAGGTTGATAATGCTGTACATTTGTGAAAAGCTTTCAGCAAACTTTTTTCATAATAAGGCTACGTCTTGGCATGAGGCTGTCAGACCAGTTGATATAAGCTAGAACACCAAGGCTACATCAAAATGTTATGTTCTGCATGGTTGTGCAGGGATTGTCTTAAGCCATGACAAGCTCCTAGCATAACAACATCATCAGTCTTCAAAATCTTCCAAAGTCGGAGTGTGGCTGCCCACGTGGCGGCATAATCAAAAAACTGTCACACACGTAATGTTCTCATCCCTAGCTGGTGCATTTGTGCCATAATGTTCAAGTGCTTCGGCTGTTGGGATGATCCCTGGAGTCTTTACGTCAGGGTAAGACAACAACAACAACAGCAGCATAACAAGGCTGAACCCAAGTGGTGCAAACTTACCTTGTGTGCTTATCTTGGTTTGGTGTCTGGACGGCAGGTGCACGCACGCACAGACCAAACAAAACAATAGTTCTGCATATGCAGTCTGCTTTTAATGTTCAAAGTCGTTTGTGGTGCGAATAAATAAAAAAAAAACATCCAATTTCTTTCAAAAAATTTGTAAGTTTCTTTCGCTGACCAAAAAAATGAAGTAATTTAAGACATTTTTTAACATTATTTTGTTCTTGACACATTAACTCTACAGGAAGTAAATAATTAAATAAGCATCTTTCTGATTTGTTGCTTGGGTTATGAAAGTAATGCCTGTTGCTGATCAGTGATGTTTCTATGGCTAGTAAATATGCTGCTGGTAATAGTATTAGGAGTACCATATTTTATCGGATCTGTGTATTTAAGGCGAATAGGGCAATTTTCAGGAAAATTCTGAAAAAATTAGAGCATAAGGCACCTCACAAAAGAAAGTCATAACTTTGAAGCCTGTATGCGTCCTGTAAACGCTTACCGACCGCCATTACTGCTGTCATAAACGAGAGTTGGCTCCCCTTTCAAATAATCGACCTTCCCTTTGAGCTGCTTCCTGTTGTTGTGTTTGGACAATTCTTCGCGAAAACTGATAGAATTATGGCATTTTAAGCTCTACAACGATGCTTTTCACATCCAATGAAGGGTTATGGCATCTGTTGGACGGTATCTCGGACGATAATAGGGATTTTGAAGCATTTTAACGTGAGTATTCGTCATATCGCCGACTCAAGACCACTTTCGATGTCTGACTCACAATAGACTGCACTGAGCATGGCAATCGTTGCCTCTCTTCTCACGATTTTGTTCACTAATAGGGCGTCCTCGTTTATTAGGCGCATAGGTCGAAATTGGAGAAAAAAATATCACCTTATAACCCGAAAATGATGGTATTCTTTTACTAGTTTTAGTGATGAAAGTGCTCCTTGTTGCTGATGTGTTAATGATTAATTTTATGCCTCGCAGCTGCCAGTCGCATGGTGGATCACTTCCTCAACAAGACGCCAGACTCGGGCCCGATGAACAAGCCTCTGCCTCCAAAACCATCACTGAATGCGAGTAAGTGTGAGTGCTCAAATTCAGTCAAAAGTGACAAGAGTAGTCAGCGGTGACTATGGTTGAAAGATGGAAGAACTGATATTTGTTTAATCATATTTATTTTTATTTTATACGTGGCTGCGTGCGCTCTAGGTTTGTTTGTGTGTGTGTGCTCGTGCGCGTGCGTGTGTGTATTCATGCGTCTGGGTGTGTGGGTGGGTGTCTGTGTGGGGGGTGTTCGTGCGTCTGTCTGTGTGTGCAATCGTGTGTGTCCTGACAGTGTGTGTTGTGGGTGTGCAAGGCTACTTCGCGTTAGTTCTTTGGTTATTTGTTTTCTTGTTTAATATTTATTGTGTAATGTTTTCTTTTTAATCAATGTAAATATGTTTTGTAAAGCGCTTAGAGCCCTTACTGAGAATAGGCGCTATAACGATACGCATTATTATTATTATTGTACACACCGGTTCTCGTCAAATTACCGAAGTTAAGTAACGTCGGGCCTGGTCAGTACTTGGTTGGGTGACCGCATGGGAACACCAGGTGCTGTTGGCATTACTTTTCTGTGGTGCAGTTGGTTAGAGTCGCTGCTCGTAATCCAATGGGTTTGCGAGTGCGCTGATTCGAACCCAGCTCCGTTCACGGTGTTGTGTCCTTGGGAAAGATACTCTACTCCTATATCCTGGTCCTTCGGATGAGTCCTTAAACCGAGGTCCCGTTTGCGAATGCACGTACAAGATCTTGTGCACACGTTAAAGCCCATTCCACTATTTGGTAGGAGTAGGCCGTGTTGTGCCGGTGGGATGGATGACACGAACTCACATAGCATGCAAAAAAACGGGTGGTGCTGTGCTAGAGCGACGCACTCTCCTTGTGGGAGCAACCTGAATTTCACATAAATGAGTTCCTGTGACTAGAAAATTTACCAACATACAAAAATGCAACAGGAAAAATGGTCAGAATCAATGTTTTCACTGCTTCTCCTTATAAGGCAGAAGTTTAATACAGAATTTGTTTCAGTTTCACAGTATTCTTTTTGTGTGTGTGCGAAATTTATGTAGCTTTTTTTTTTCTTCTAGTTTATCTCTGTATAGTTATAGCCAAGCTGCGTACAAGAAGTCTTTATTGGTGTGTGTGCCGCCGGATTTTTCTGCATCTCATGTTTTGTCTTGTGTCATTTCACCCTCCATGCCTCAAAGGATTAAGGTTCTTGATTAAGCAGCCACGAAGCGAGAGCTGCTTATTGTTTTCAGGGCTGGCTGGCTGTTTGTTCCTGACTATTTATCTATGTGAACACAATAATGTTTGAAAACAGGGACCTAGGACCCTCACATTTTGCATATGGATAGGTAGTTAGGATATCTAGGCCAAGTTCGAAAGATAATGGTCATTGGTCAAAGGCTAAGGTCACTGGAGCTGAAAATGCTGCTGCGCGGCTGCTTATTGATCAAAGGTCAAGGTCATTGGAGCACAAATGGTGCCGTGCGGCTGTCTGATCTAGTGTTTACGTGCTCTAGAACTTTCTTAATGGGATCATTTGCAGATTGGATGTGAAGAGGGGAAGTACTGTTCTCTTGCTTTTGTACGTTGTATGGTTGATAAAAGGCAAATCTGCGGAAAGTGCGCAGTTGCTTTGTTGTGTCTTGTGTGAATAAAATGACGTAGTTACTTTACACTCGCTGTGTACTTCTTTCTTCTTGATCCCCAACCAGGCATTAGCAAGAAGTCCTCGGTGTTTGACCGGCTGGGGGCAGACTCCTCGGGGTCAGGGTCCAGCCCCAAGATGTCCAGCGGGGGAGGAGAGTCGGTCTTCAGTCGGCTGGGCGGCAAATCTGGCAACAAGAGGCCTGCTTCCTCCGCCTCTCCTGGTAAGGATCCAGAGCTTAATCTAGAGCGCGGGATTGGTAAAATCCCCCGAAATTTTGTTCCTTCCCGCGATAATCGGCGCGGGGAGCGGGCCGAGTCCCACACATTTCCAGAACGGCCCGCAGTTTTTACCGATCGATGCGGGAAGACCTTCGTCGTCTGCTAAACCCATCGTCTGGACAAACTGAAAGTATCGAGCAGGAGTGAAGGATTTCTCGACATTTCATTGGTTCTTGACAAAATGTTAGTGTTAATCAACCAATCGCGTTCTCGTTCTACCGACAGGAAGTTGCGAGAGTTTCAGCCGCCATCTTGAATGTTCTTCAAAATGAAGCGGGCAGGGACCCTGTTTGATTTTGATTTCCGCGGAGGCAAAGTGAAAAAAAAAAATCCTGTTCCAAGCGAGTGTGAAGACCTCGAAGAAAAGGCTTCTACATCTAAAACGTCGGAAAAGAATGACAACAGTGGCAGTGCAAAGGAACATCGGTTCCAAAATGACTGGTTGAAAAAGTGGCCGTGGCTGACGAAGATTGAGACAGGGATGCAATGTACATTGTGTTTGAAGCACAATAAGAAGATAAGGGTTGGATAGGGGGGAGTGCCCCCCTTTTTTTTATATGAGGGGGGGACTGCCCCCCCCCCCCCTGCCCCCCCCCTTTTTCAGAAATCCTAGATTAAGCTCTGAGGATCTCGGGAGATTTTAGCAAATACTTTGTGTGACTTTAGGTTGCAGATAGAAACATTTATAAGATAGATAGCTGTGAGACACTGAGGATCGAAAACTGACGGGATAAAGTGTCCTGAGACAAGAAAAATCGATAGGACAATGTCCTGGCTCTTGCAGAAATCAACAGGACAAAGCCTGTCTGTGTTAAGATTTCAATAGGACAATTTGTCCTGACAGGGGAGAACACAACAGGACTGTGGCCTATGACTGGGGCCTCGGGACATCACTGTAGATAGATTTGTAAGACAGACGAATGAGACAAGAAATAAGAAAAATATATGACTGTCAAACTGTCTGTGAATATATACGGTGTGTATATATGCAAACAATTTCCAGCTTCTGCAGTTTAAAGCTAAAAGACTTGTGGCCTTTGTCCGTCTCAAACGACAATGGTATAGCGCTATAGTATAAAGAGCACTTTCTAAAAAAACAAAAAAAAATTTGTCAATGGCTGTGAAAGCCAATTTTTGAGTGGCAGTCTCCCCCCGTGGGGATACTGGGGGTGTCTTGTACAAATAGTTCCCCACCTTCTGGAAGTTCTGTGCTTGTAGCTTCCTCTAGTCTGTCACTCTCTTTGACTCTGCCGGTAATACAACATTTAAAAACAAAAAGAATCAATCATAGAAGGCAAAAGGCTGAAAACCCTATTGTGCCATGATATGATAAATCTCAGTACTATTCAAATGGGAAAAAGATTTCCCTTCAGTTTCATATTAATTAAGGAACTCATGCCACAGCTTTGCGTGAAGTGAACCAGATTTACTTGGGAAAAATACTGTTTAAATAATGTTTCATGACAGTTTACCCATTTTCTGGTGGTACTTCCATGTCCTTACCACCTTGTTGTTTTATCTTTTTCGACTCAGTGTTAATTTGTCTCTCAAAATGTCATGCACTGGTTTCAGACCAATGTATTATTTACTAAATCAAATGTAGTAAATTTTCACCAGTTTACTCACAGTTTGAAAAAAAAATGTTTAAATTTTTTTAAAGAGTATGTCCAGGTGACGCCATAAAAATTTTAAAACAAATCTTGTGCGCTTATTCTGACCCCTTGGTTTCGAAAACAGAATTAGCACTGGTGCTGAAGTGTGATATCTATTACATTTTGTGCTTATTCTGACCCCTTGCTTTCGTAAAACAGAATTAGCACTGCTGTTGAAGTGTGATATCTATTAGATTTTGTGCTGATTCTGACCCCCTGATTTTGATAGACTTGACATTGCTCATGGTGTGTAGTATCTATGGAATAATCTGCGCGTGTTAAAAGTTTGTTTCGCATGGTTTACAGTGGACAGTGATGAGGACGGTGACGAGGACGGCCCTCAAAGCCCCCTGGGCTACCACGGCATTCTCAAGTTCCCCACCACCACCACCACCACCAAGAAGAAAACCCCATCCCCTGCCGTGCCCCGCAAAAAGGTCAGGGTCTCCCTTGACGATGACCCCGTCAAGTTCGTCGGCTTGGAAGCCCCCCCGACCAGGGTGAAGGTCACGGGGCTGGACAAGGTCAAGGTCAAGCTGGGCGTGGCGGGAAACGAGAGGTTCGATTTGGACGACATCGAGCCGCTCAAAGTGCAAGTGTCAAGCACCACTTCGTCTACCCCGAGGGTCAAGAGGACGATGATGATGGCGATGCCTTCTTCGGATGCTTTGGTGGATGAGCTGCTTGTTTCTGCTAGGAAAGCAGGTAAGGGTTTTCATTCTTTATAAGGTTTTGCTCATATGGTAAACTTTGAGACTTTTCCCCACAATCTTGTTTCAGTGAGTGGTGACTTTTTATCTTCAGTTATGTGCAAAGATATGGAGTAGCAAGTGCTACTTGAGCAAATATGAACTGCTTCTTCAGCGAAATGTCAAACTTTTAAACCAGTCGCCACAACGAAGCAGACGTGAACAATTATTTTGGTATAATTCATTTTATCAACAAAGAGCTACCGTTTTAAGAAGCAAAGCACTTTTGGTACATTTCATCTTCGTTACTTCATTATTCGCTTACAATCCGATCCATTGACATGGTTAAGGGCACAGCTAAAAATACACTACATACGATATCTCAAGTAGACCCTTTTTCTTCTTCTTCTGCGTTCCCAGGCCTATTAATGGGTAAGATACGTATGTGTCTGGTTTTCAGTTTTCACTGATCTCCCCGCTGCGTACAGCCGAGATTCCGATTTCGGAGGAGCTCAAAGGAGAACAATTATTTGGAAGGTTTTTTTTTTTTAAAGGCAGGAGAATGGGTCAATAAGTCAGAAAGATAGTAGATGATAGAAAGCAAAGAGAGTGGCAGATTAGACGAAGTTACAAGCACAGAACTTCCAGAAGGTGGGACTATTTTTCCGAAAGACCCCCCGGTATCCCCACAGGGGAAGTAGACCCAATACATGAGTTTCACATGAATCGTAACTCACCTCGTCATGGGTCGCATTGGAGCGAATCGTATGTAGTGTAGCAGGCCCTTTTGGTAATGATGACATCAGATGGTTAATATGACAATATCTTACCAGTGATACTTTTACAGAATATTTTCCTACATTTGCATAAAAATCAGATCTTATCACCTGCATGGGTGCTACCCTTTAATTTTTGCAATGATTTCAGTATTTTTAATTTTACCAGAAACTGAACTTCGGATTCATCACTACAATTTGACCACAAGCATTTGGGGCAGAAGGCTATCTTGGAAGGTACAAAGGCAATGTAATAATTTTACAAGGCTTATCAGACTCAAACTGACCCGCACAGCCACAATCAACACACTGATTATTATGCCATGGCTGTTCATCGCTATGCCGGAAGAAAGGGCCAGGAGGCCAAAGATTAAAGAAAGAGAAGAGAGGACACGGAAAACGCCTGTCTATCATTTTAACTGTCTGTCATCTCATTATCTCTCTCTCTTAACTTGCCCCCCTGAATCGTCCACGGGGCTCTGACCCGCCTGGGTCCCTGGACCCCTGCCTTTCAGTTTTTGTTCCCCCGTGAACATGTCTGATGACGGAGCCATTCGCGCCATCCAGAAGCAGGTGCACCACCCGCACAGCCGGTGTGCTTTGGGCACCCAGCACCAGAAAGCCGCGGCCAAGCAACTGGCTGGACCCAGCACCAAGAACCTGGCAGGTAATGGGGAATGGAATATGGCATTGGTTTGGGTTGTAGCAGAACAGATTTTGCGCTTACAAAGAGTGCAGAACAGTGCTGCTCGGCTTGTTCTTGGCAAAAGAAAGCGTGATCACATCACAGCTCTTTTGGCTGAGCTCCACTTTCTTCCTGTCAAATTCCGCTGGCAGTTCAAGATGGCTACTTTCGCTTTTCGTCACTTTGACAAAACTTCCTCAGTACCTCTCTTGGTTGGGGTGGGTCAGGGTGTGGTGGTGTTTGAATGGAGGTGGGTGTTAGTGTGTTGTGTTATGATTATATGCAATGCATTCTCTTATGTATTCATTTTCATAGAGATGTATGGTGAGGATACGTGAACCAGTCTGTTAGAAATGTTTGTACGAATGGTGAGTGAAAACGCATTGAGTTGCCTAGCAAGATTATGCGCTATATAAGCATTATTTATTATTATTATTACTGGGTTGTATTGGTTTGCATTGTACTGTATTATCTTTTTGGTCACATGGAGTCCTCTCTGTGAAAGTCGGGCTGCTCCCATCTGGAGAGTGCATTGTATGAGATTCAAGTACTGTAGGATGAGATTGTATTTTTTATTATATATGGAATGTATGGTGTTTTTTTATTTCTGCCATTTCTTCCATAGTTTGAGCTAGTAAATTGTATTTCTGGCAAGGTTGTATGCGTTCTTGAGATTGTAGAATTTCAAAGTTAGATGTGCCCTTGACTTTTTTTTCTTCTAACCTTGTAGCTTTGGTTATTTTCAAGGGAGTGACGTGAAGTCCAGGCTAGGAGCCAAAAGTCCACAGAGTCCCACTACCACCACCAAACCCAGCCTCAAGTTATCCTCCCTTTCTTCCCTGAAGTCCAGACCCGGATTCCGCTCTGCGCGACAACAGTCCTCTGCCACCAAGCTGGTCATTACTGCCACATCACCATCATCGTCGTTATCACCCTCACCCCGACAAGCTAAGGCCAGGTCTGCCTCAGGGGTGTTTAGCCGCCTTGCGTCATCATCATCATCATCACCAAAGGCTAAGTCTGTCACAGGGGTGTTTAGCCGCCTGACATCATCATCATCATCATCGTCAATGTCACCGCGACCAAAAGCCAAGTCCACCTCAGGGGTGTTTAGCCGACTGGGCAAGAAATCCGCAGTGTTGTGATCTTCTGGGATATGCTTGGTTCTTCCTGACTTAACATGGTATCAGCTTTTCATTTGACTAGTCTAGAATAAAATAATTCAGTGTTTGAGCGATTCCTGATTTTAACTGTCTCTGGATTTTCATTGGACTAAAGTCTGGATAATTAATTCATGACCTAAGGGGGCAGGCCTATTTAAAACAAAAATGGCCAAAATATGTTTTGAAAGTTTTAATATTCAAAAATGTGTTTATTCTGTAGATCAACCATTCTTGTATCACTCTGTAAGAGTTGTATAATACAACTGTAGTTTTCTTGAACCTTAGGGGGTATAATAGAGCAAAAGACGAAATGACGCTCAGAAGTTGGCTTACCAATGGTGCTTTTACCGCTCTTACCCAAGCAAACTTGCATCAAAGAAAGATGGAAAGACCACAAGAAAAAGACTCCTTGTATATAAATAAGCAAGAAACATACAAGGAGGCATACTTTTGAAAATGATGAGAAAAATAATGAAGAAACTGATATGACAAAGGCTCAATATTGTAATTGTACATTGAGTTGACTTGTCAGATCTAACATGCAAACATCAAAGGAGAAAGACCTGCAAAAAAACAGAATTTTAAAGTATTTTTTTAATTATAAATTTTAAAGAAATTATAATTACGTCAAAACTAAGTTCCATTTATACAAACCTGTATATTGTTTCTAGAATGCTGCATGCTTCTAGCATATATTCTTGACAAATTTGAAGTCTGTGATTGGAGAATAACATGAGATAAAAATAAGAACAAAATATTCTGGTTTTAACTATGCCTGCTTCTTTAAAAGTCTTTGTTTTTCATTTAACTAATAAGCATAGGGTCAGAACAACACGAACATTTCAGACTTACAACAGTCCCAGTTTATCATTGGACTAATAAGCAACCTCAGGTTTGTATTATGTTTTGAATGTGCTTATTAAGCTTTTTTGTTGTAGAAGTTGCTATCTATGGATGATTAGATAGTGGATGGTGATGTTCATAACAAATAACATTATATTTGTACAGTATGTAAATATTGCGTGGATGAGAATATGTGATATGTGTGAATGGATGAGAATGAGAACTTGGATGAATGGATAAGTGTGGATGAAGGAGCAGCATGGTTATTGTGGCAGTTGGTATGGATGAGAATGAGAACTTGGATGAATGGATAAGTGTGGATGAAGGAGCAGCATGGTTATTGTGGCAGTTGGTAGTCATTAATGTCAGCCAAAACTGACCCAGACAGATTTGTCTTACTCTCTGTCTGTGCTGAAAGTTTGCATTTTTTAGTTTAGTTAGTGTCTGAACTATGCATTATCTCCCTCTATCCCCATTACCGGTATTGGTAAGACCGAAGGGGAGCCCGGATTAGAGAATTTTAAAACAAACTGGTCGGCTATTCAAGGGTCCTCACCTGGAGGCTCCCTCTGCTGACCAGTCGGCCTACATACTCACATGGATGCTCCTGCTTTCAGGATGTCCTGAAGTTCAGGATTTTTTTATTGCCTGGAGCCGGCATCGCCAGATTATGAGAATTTGAGAAGATGCATTTTGCTGGTTATAGAGGTCATGAAGTTTAACCAGAAGTGAAAGTGCAACGAGAGCCTGTCAATTACATTGGAAACTGTTGTTTTCCTTCAGCTTCCAGGGGGCATTGCCCCCCGGAACTGCCAGGGCCTGGGCGGCCCCTGGACCCCTGCCTTGCACGATTTTTTTTAACCCTTTCGCCGCCAATGTCGCATTTCTGCACCACACTAATTTAACACCCATGTTACTACACGGCATGAAATTAGGATCTGTTATCCAATGGCCTTATGTCGTTACTTTGGGGAGATAAACAAAGGCTTTATTTGATACATGCCATAGGGGGATTGACAGTAGTGCAGGTGTCCACTTTTCTTTACCCAGGTAAATTTGACAGAACTTTTTGGCGGTGAAAGGGTTAATGTCCCAGGAGGACCCATGTACTGTCTTGTCTGTCTGTGCTGAAAGTTTGTATTGTACTTGTTTCTTCTTTCCTCCCCCCGCGGGCTTCCACCTCGCATGGTGGGGGAGCTTACGGAGAGAAGCCATGCAGTGGGTGGATGCCTTTTGCCTCCCATTCGGGAAGCTGGTCGACCCCACAATTCATGAGTCCCTCCCCGTGGGGATACCGGGGAGTCTTTTGTATAAACAGTTCCCCCACCTTCTGTAAGTTCTGTGCTTGTAACTTCCTCTAATATGTCTGTTTTGACTCTGCCTTTTCCCTTTGCTTTTTGTCTATTTTTTTCTCCCTTACTGTTCCATTCTCCTGCCTTTTTTTTATATAAAAAGCCTTTCAACTTTTTCTTTCTACAATGTATGACATGCCAACTTTTTTGTTGTTCACTGGCATCTAGGCGTGAGACCCTACGCACTTGAGTGGGCACCACATCTGTTCTGACACAAAGTCCAGCTATTTAGTTAAAAGGCTGAATCTAGAAATCTTAAGGTTGATGGCTTCTTCTCTTTGCGCATGTTTCTGCGCATCTCATGGAGCAGTATGTCACAATCTTAAATTGTAAAATCTTTTAAAAAAAAGATACTACAGCTCAACAAACATACTATTTTTATACTCAAGTTAATATACACACGCCCACAAGAATAAAACAAACAAACAAGTTGCTTGTAGTCGGATATTTCGTACCGATTACGACAGCACTTCACCAAGGATGACGTCAAATAATTCATTTTTAATTCATTTTTGGAAACTTCTTTCTTTGAATGAGTGAGCCGCATATATTTCATGATGTAAATAATCTGATCAAATTCGAAGATGATAGTATTTGGTACTTTATAGACACAAAGGCGTCTCTGTGAAATTCGGATTGCTTCCACCTGGAGAGGGCGTCACAGCCAAAGGCGCGCCACCCTTTTTTTTTTTTTAATTTGCATGCGATTTTTTGTCTCATAAGAAAAGGGGGGGGGGGGGGATTTTGACCAAATTATTTGCTTTTTTTGTTGCCACTGGGTTTAACGTGTGCTAAGTGCATGGGCACATGGGACCTCTGTTTATCGTCTCATCCGAAAGACTCCACGTTCAGACCATAAGGCCTAGTGCAGAATGGGAGGAAAAATCCCCTGTACCCAGGTTCGAACACGGGTTTACAGTGCACGAGGCGAACACGTTACCTCTGTCCCACTCTACACTCTTGCTAGTAGTTCAGTTCAAAGAAAGAAAACGGAAATAGAAAGCACCAGAGCCGGTCTAAGGGAAGCAACTGCAAGAAGAAAGTCAGAGGATTCATAGAAACAGCGAGTTATTTCCCTCTTATTGCTTTACAAGCAATGGAAAATCGGTCGGAAAATTGCCTCCGACTTGACTCCAAACGCTTAGAACAGTGACTCCATTGAGTTAAAAAAAAAGTAGGAAATAAGTGGATGGTATATGTGGATGGATTTTCATGTGTACGTGCACACTCCTTCATATTTCTTCCTTCCAGATTTCTTTTGCGGATGGGTTTCTGTACATAATTTGCCTGTATGTATGTGCACAGAGCCTTAAATGAATGGATGCAAGCTTCGTACCAATGTTTCCTAATCACAGACATACATGTGCAAACTTTGTTAGTAGATACTGGTTATGAAAGGACTAATTGTCAGAGATTATCTGATGTGGCAAATGTTTTTGTAATGAAATGTTGAAAGCATTTAGAAAAGCAATGATTGGTTTTAACGTAAAATTTAGATTTTTAACAATATTGCCTGTGAAAGTTTTTATTTAAACTTGGCAGGGTTGATATGTTTAGGTACAATGTGTCAGATTTTTAACAATAGAATTATTTTCTTTAACGAATAAAAACATTATTTTTGTGGGAAAGCAGATTAAAGACAATGTAAGTGATTTCTATCTATTTTGTAACTTTTCATGAAATCTATTTTTTCTTCTTCGTTTGTTCCATTTCCATTTTGCTTTCTCCCCCCACCCACACCCATTTCTTTGCTGTCTTTTTCTTCTTTTTTCATCTGCTTAGTCCTTCAGTGGCATATACTCTGTTATTGCTCATTCCAAGCTCCCATTCACAGCCGCATCCCCGGGTTGTCAGCAGTCGATAGGGAGCAGTCAAAGGCTGTCAAGAGACAACCCCTAAGGAGACACTACACTGCTGCTGAGGTACTTCTGATCTAACATACACAAAACACCACCTAAGTCCCCTACTGATGAAAATTCAACTTAGTCCAGAAGCTAAAGTTCCATGGATGCTCCTGCTTTCAGGATGTCCTGCAGTTCAGGATTTTTTATTGCCTGAAGCCGGCGTCGCCGGATTATGAGAATTTGAAAAGATGCATGTTGCTGGTTATAGAGGTCTTGAAGTTTAACCAGTAGTGAAAGTGCAACAAGAGCCTGTCAGTTACATTGGAAACTGTTGTTTCAACAGTTTCCCTTCAGTTTCCAGGGGACATTGCCCCCCGTAACCCCCAGGAGGGGCGCTGTCCCTGCACTCCGCCGGGGCCTGGGTGGCACCTGGGCCCTGCCTTGCAGGATTTTTGAAATTTCCCAGGAGCACCCATGAAGTTCCCTGAGGATGCTTTATGTCCATCTGACGGCTCCAATGAAACCTCCCAGTCCCATTATCCTTGATCTCAAAAGACTGTCACGGGGCTGTACCCCGCGTTTCTTTTCATAATAATCCTGGCATCAACCAGGCCCAAGAGATACAGTCACCTGCATAGGGGGTTGTAGTTCGACCATTTGGCTTCAGTCCACCCTTTGAACCCTTAGCCCACTCATGTTAGGATACGGCTACGGTTGGGACAAAAAAATTATACAAGACTAATAGGACTTGACCCCTCTGTTGAAGTTATGCTTTTAAAACGGAATATTTTTTTCCATCGATTCTGAGGTCTGATAACCTTTTATAACTTTTTTTTTCAAGTTTCTACCAGAATCAGTCGTGTTGAAATGGTAGAGGAGAAATTGGATCTGCACGTTTATAAAAACAAATTATAATAGTTTTGTGTGTTTGCTTTTGTGATTCTCCGTTTACTTAAGTATCAATTTGAAGGCTAGAATTTGTGTTGTTTGGCAGATGGATATTGATCACCGATATGTGCCACTAATATATGATCATATCTGAATTTCTGTTGGTTTTTTTTTGTGTGGGGAGAGAGAATTTGGAGAGATAGATTACTGCATTTTTAAAAAGAAAGAAAGTGCATATGTATCTTCTAAAACATTCTGAAGAGTATTTTCCCTTAATTATAAGAAGCTTAGTTGCCATCATAAGGAATTATACAAAAGTCGTTTGTTAGGATGATGCAAAATAATCTCTTTTGTAAAAGAAACAGCTAAATGATCTTTGTAAAAACAATATTAACAAAATTGTTCATTGTAATTTGTATAGAGACAATTTCCTTCATGAAGGTTTGCACTCTTAGCTATCGCCATAACTCTTCTAGCACCATGTATGTTTTGACATTCTTTGTTGTCCGTTGCACCTCAACCGACAAGAGATGGGTCACTATTTTATTTTAGAGTGCACATGCGTTCCTTTAATGGAAAAAACACTGACATAAGCTCTGAAAATATGGCATGGTGTGTTCTTCAGTTTAACGTCCTTCCACTAAAAGTGATTCAGACAAGTATATATGACAGGGTATTTGGCAGTGAATGTCTTTGCATTTGGTGGGAGTGAAGTGCGATGTACTGGGTGAATACACTCGCCCATGGTGCTAGAAGAGTTAATTTTGAACCAGGAGTACTGTCATTTGCTTGCGGTGAACTAAACACTTGAAAGATGGAGACAGAGAGGCACAGACAGAGAAGGAGAATGTATCACACCATGGAAATAAATAAAATGAAAATATTTCCCTATATGATCCACACTCATTGGTCATTTCAGTCCCTTTCATCTTTTCATCATTTTTAATTCCAAAAAGGTAATTGTAGGTTTCCAGATTTGACATTTTTCAAAAAATTGCAAACAAGCATACTTTACGCTAGCAACAATGGACATGAACCCCAAACTTTCTTTTTAGATTATCTCGTAACTTATCAGAAATTCTCCGTCAGGTTTCTGTATCTATCACAATATCAGATTTTTAACAAGTTCTTGTTCTTTCATCTTTTATCAACCATTTGAACATTAAGATCCATTTACTAATGCTAAGCATCAACAATAACAAAACTGATTTGATGAAAATTTGATTTTTTTATCAAAATCTTCCAAGAAGAAAACTTGCATCTGAGCTCCCTTAAAACCAAAACTTATTCAGTATTTAGCATCAGAATTCAGATATATTCGAACCTTTAACAAATCTCCTGGCTGATGTACTTTCCACTTTTTACAGATACAGAAGTTGCAAAATGTTTGTACACAACATTATCCTGAGGTAAATAAGCATATCGCTCTCATTACAGATTTACATTCAGGCCATTCTGTTAAGCTGCCTGTACACTGAACAAGTGTTAAGGTCAATGGAATTGCATAGAAAAATGGGTACATGTATTATGAGCAATCGTAGATTTCTTCTTTTTTTTAATTAAACAAGGTTCAGACCATACAAGAATGGTGATCCCAAAACAAATATGAAATGCAACTTCAAACTTGGGTATATATAAATGGCAAGAATATATATTGTTCTCTTTTAAAAGAAGCTTAAATTTGTATTAGTATAGATACAAGTCATTCATACAATTTACAAATGAACATACAATTCACAAACGTTCCCACTCCGTTCAGACATTAGGTTTGCTGTTGCTGCCGCATGTATATAAACGCGCCGATTCCACCAATAGCCAAAGCTGTGAGGAGACCCAGACCTATGAGAGTGGAAGTCCCCATGCCTGAATCTCCCGACTTGAAACGTTTCTGAAAAAACCCCAAGAAACAAGCTATCCAACAAGTTTAAGGTATCCTCTGAAGTCGGAGTGTGGCTGCTCACATGGCAGGGTAATCAAAAACAGTCGCACACGTAATGTTCTCATCCCTAGCTGGTGCATTTGACGTGTACCATAGTGTTCAACTGCATCGACTGTTGGGATGATCCCTGGAGTCTTACCTTGGCTTATTTTTGGTTTCTTCCAAAAGCCCACAATGACAGTTTGGGAGGGGGGGGGGGGGGGGGCAACGAAACCAGAGCTGTTATCCAGAGCTATTTTCGTCTATGGCAAGTTGGTTTTTTTGAAGGAGAGAATGTGACACATTTTCAGATCATCAGAAAAAAAAATCCCAAAACAATGTAAAACTAGTGAGTCAAAGACACATGAAACACAAGACATTCAGGTAGTATTTGGTCCTTTTATGGAGTCTCAACATACAAACGTTATCAATGTAAAATGAAGGACTGACAGACAGCAAGCAAATAGTAAGTGTTAGGGAGTCAAACTAAAATGCCTATGGCTATACACAAAAATATGTATACAACACCTGTGAAACTCAATGGAATGCAGACCAGTTGAATCAGGTTCATAATGAAAATAAACGTTCTAAGCAAATGCTACGATCATACACATAACATGATCTCAGGGTTTCTTTTTTTCATTTTACATCTTATTCTTAGTCATAAATTTGCAAACTTACGTCAATTTCAAAACAACCTTTACTTTCTTGCTGCTTCTTCTTTTCTGCGTTCCCAGGCCATAAGGCCATAATGGGTAAGCCTAAGGTATATAATAATGTGAACGGTTTTCAGTTTTAATTGGCCTCCCTGCTGCATTGCAGCTGACACATTCCAATTTCAGAGGAGCTCAAAAAAGATTATTTAGATTTGTTTAAGGCAGGAGAATGGGTCAGAAAGATAGTAGATAACAGTAAACCAAGGGGAAAGGCAGTCAAAGAGAGTGACAGATTAGAAAAGGTTACAAGCACAGAACTTCCAGAAGGTGGAGAACTATTTGTATGAAAGACCCCTGGTACCCCACAGGTTGACACTCATGGAGGAAGCACATTTCTTGTTTAATTTGGTTTGTGATTATGCTCTCTCCTCCAAACAAACAAACAAATTACTGTATTTTATGGACTATAACTAGTATAAGGCGATACTTTTTTCCCCAGACTGAGACCGCTGCATTATGACTAACAATATAGAACTAAACATTTAATAACAAAATCAGAATTTTATGTACCTTAATTTGAGGTTCTTTAGTTTAGGTACGCCTCATAGTAAAAAATAATATGGTACTGTATTTTTCAGACTAAGACGTGCACCTTCTCATAAGGCGCTCCCACCAAATTTTACACAAAACTCAGATTTAGTTATTACACTTTCTTGCTATTTTGTTCATCATATTACAAGGCACATGGGTCTACGTCTTGCTGCATGCTACGTCTAGTCGGTAAAATATAGTACTTGGACTGACCATTTGTTCCTGATAGGCTCCATGCTGCACTGTCATCTCCACTCTGTTGCCGGCCGTGATAAAGATCTGAACGGCCTCGTGGTGGGTCACATGCTCAATGCTCTTGCCGTTCACCTAGAAAACAAAATATATATTACATGCTTTGAAAACATTCTCTAAAACAACATTGTCATGAATGGAAGGAACAATACCTTAACATCTGGAACTCTTTCTTCATCCAAACATATTCCCTGAATAGACTTATTCTCTTCAGAGAAAAATGCTATAGTACACATCATTCTAATTTGTTCCCCTGACGATGTCGTGTGACTGCCATGAGGCGGGGTAATCAAAAACGGTCACACACGTAATGTTCTTATCCGTAGCTGATTCACTTGTACCATAGTGTTCAACTTCAAGTGCTTCCGCTGTAGGGATGATCCCTGGAGTCTTTTAGCCAGGGTAAGCCAACAATTCTAACATTTACTTACTTAGCAACAGCGTTCAATACCCCCCAAAAAAATTGGAAGTTGTGGAAAACAAGCAAAAGCACCTGTTTTAGACTACCCCCACCATCACACACACAAAACAAACAAAAAATTGCTTAAAGTTGGATGCAAGTTCTGTAGATTTATGCACTTAAACTTGTGCTTGATTGTTAGTGCTATAACTTTGGGGATCAGTTGGCCTCCAGGGGCCATCCCCAACACCAGCTAAAATAAACTGACGAGTATTTGGCAGTACAGATGTACATTGGACTCCACCATAAAAAAAAGTTAAGCCCATTTTTTTAAAATAACCTCCTCTGCAGAGCTATCTAAAGGCCATGGTCACAACACACACACACACATTTGATATACTGTACCGATAGGATTTTGTCCCCTTCTTTCAATCTGCCATCTTTGTAAGCAGCCCCCTCTTCCTTCAAGCGAGTCACATAGATTCCATCATCTCCAGGAACGTGAGGAATATCGGAGCCACCACGAATGTTGAACCCAAGGCCTGCAACAAATTACGAACAATGCAGCGATCCATATAGGTATAATATACAGACAATATACCGTATTTTTCAGACTATAAGGCGATATTTTTTCCCCCACATTGAGACCCCTGCGCCTTATGATTGATAATAAAGTAAGAAAATATAACAAAATTTTAATATTGTGTAAAATTTAGAAAGTGCGCTTTATAGTTTGAAAAATATGGTACACAGCTTGCCTTGCCTTTTCTAAGTTGGGACACTCGCAAAAATTAATTACATAGGACAAATTTCCCAAAAATTATTATCGTATTAAAGACTTGTAGTTTAACAAAATACTGTATGAGTTAAAATCACAGTGACTACGGTTACGCTGTTGTTAAAAAAAAAAAAAGGTGATGATCCAATTTTTCGTCAGCAAATGCATTTTTCTTAAATCTCATACATTTAACGTACTAAGGTATGGTTAAGGACACAAAACGGTAAAACCAGAGCTTGCTAGACTAGGCAAATAATGTGTGCTCAGCAGATCTTCCACAGCTCCAGAATGTAAAAAGTACATGGGTGCTTCTACATCCTGTTTGAGGTGGGGGTGATAAGTGAGAGGGGCACTTGAAGCTGAAGGATAGAAATGCTGGCAAGTATGACAGCTTTGTGTGTGAGCAAGTCTGCCTAGACCTCATGAAACAGTTCTCGATGTCAGGGAAGATGAGGACAATATCCCTGAAAGCAACTGCAGGAGCAGCATAAAGAAGTTTGAGCTGAATAACTTAAGTGAATATGGGTGAGAAGAAATCAAAATTAAAGTCTTAACAGTCTCCCAAATTACAGAGCAGCAAGATCGCCATCTGCTAATCCAAAATCCAACAGCTCCAGAGGTGATGCCAGATCAAATCTCATCAGTGACAATTGGGGGGATTTCTCTCTGAATACCCTCTCTAAGTCTCTTGTTCAGCTCTGCCAAGAGTCGGTTTTTTTTTACAAGGAATAGGGTTTGTACCAGCCGCTATGGCGTAGTGGTTAGCGTTGCGGACTACTGGCTGGGAGGTCACAGGTTCGAATCCCACCAGAGGCAAGGTTTTTTTTCGGTCCTGGACCGACTCCTACCCAGAGTGAGTGGCTATGGGCTCAATCAATGGGAAGACTAAAACCATGCAGTTATTGAGTTAAGCTACATCCGCTTAACAGGTGCGATTCTGAGTGTTGCTCTAATTTCATAACCAACACTGCAGACCTGTGTCTGTAGTTCTCGGGCCTGGTTATCGCCAGGATATCATGAAATGAAGCGTAGAGTACAGCCCTGTCACGTAGTCTCAGAACAATATGGAACTCCATAGCATCATCATCATCATTGTCATTGGCCTCATTTCCATCAATCATCAAAAAAGAAAAATATGTCTCAAATTCTGTGGCTTTGCGTGCCCTGCTCTCATGGTGACCTCAGTTTCAATTTCCAATCCAGTCTATGCTTTGATGCTTTCGAGTCAAAGTCATGGGGATCAGTATGTTCTGGGGAGCTGTCGATGGATGGTCGTGGTGGAGCCCTCGGAGGAGGACCTCACTCACGAGGGTCGGACAGTAAGGGCTGCCCGACTGCCTGGGGCAGGTAGTCGTAAGTGTCGGGCAGGTGGCGAACTCGACAACCTGCCCTCCAGGCAAGTGCAAGTACTTAGAAAAAAAATCTCACCCAGTTTATTTCAATCCGTTGTAAAAACCGCAAGTCACGTTCTAGGCCTACAACGCAGGCTACATCAACAATGATATACCCTACTATCACCACGCTCGCGAGTAGCATCACTTCCGCAAAATCGGATAGCCATTTGTATCGAGCAAGACGATTGGCTAAAGAAAATTCATTATCCAATCAGAATGAAGCATACTCAGCCAGTCAATTGCAGACAGCCTTTGGCAAAATTTATGACATGTGCTTCAGGTTCTGACAAGAAAAAATCAAAACAAACCACTCTGTTGGGTTTTGTGGGGTCATCCACGAAACAGAAACAACAGAGTGTGGGTGAAAAACGGAAGACTGAGGAGGAGTATGAGAACACACGGAAGAGGAATTTTGTACCGGAATGGAAGAAAGTGTCCGTGTGGGTGCAGTTTGATGAAGAGAAGGAGTTGGCTCTTGTTTGGGTGCTTTTTTTTTTGCTTTTTTTTTTTTTTTAATTATGTCATTCCCGAGGAGCTGTGTGACAGGATGGCCAATCATGAAGACTTTCTACTAGCTTTTTCACTCATGGCACATTCATTTATCGGGCAGGTGGCTGGGGGCAGGTTGCCAAAAAAGTTAGTCCTACCCTGCTCACATTGGCTCCACGACTAAGACATTATTCGGTCATGCGTCGTGGGTGCAGCCTTGAGCTGTACTCACGATCGTGTGCACTGAACCGCCAGTGGCATCTCAGCTGACGAAGGGAGCGTACGCCCCCGAAAGCTCCGAGGTGAGCCTATACTTTTGCTGAGTGAAACTGTTATAACATTTGCTTAATTTATTAAGACATTATTGTCGTCAGTAGGGGGCTTAGTAGGTGGTGTCCAGCGCACAGGCTCCACTGAACTCCACGAAGTGACTCAGCAGCAGTGCAGTCACTGTCTCCTCGGTTGGTTGCCTCCTGATGGCCTAATATAGATTCACTCCCCTTGGACTGCTGGTCTCAGATTCTGTGACGATGTACCAGGGTGTGGCTGCGAGCTAGGATTCAGAATGAGCGGTGTGGGAGCAACGCCACTGTACGGCCAAGAAGATGGGACAGCAAAAAAATAAAGGAATAGGGTTCGTGAAAACTGAGAAAAGGTTAAGGACAAGTTATAGCCAGTTTTCTTAGATCTATATGTGCATAGTTTATGCGTTGTGTGACTGGGTGGCATAACTGTTGCCTGTGAATATGGGCCTGTAAACTGCAACCTCCACCTACTTTTTACCTACTCTTTTCAATCTTGTCAAGAAATGCACCCTACAAACACTGAATCAGCACAACAAAAATACAAATTCCACATCAGCCTTTTTACTAAGTCCATCATAGGTTGTTTTAGATCCAGCTAACTTGTGGAGTTCTGGTGGAAAAAATGAGCACTCCCTGAATCCATCTGTTCAAGGAAGAAGCCACGGCATAGCAACCGACACGCCACTGACCCGACCTACTTTTAACAAATCCTGCAAGTGTTGGAAGGTATATAAATATTAAAATCTGTTCTCTTCCTTATGTACTAATTATATATAGTGAACATCAAACTCATCTGATAGTTGCCAAACAACCAAAATTAACTGACCTATGTCCCCTCGTTCCAAAATTAGCGTGTTCGCCGGCAAGTTCGACATGGTATCCGTCAACAGTGAAACAAACGGTCGTTTTTACGACTTGTTTTGATCACACTTTAGACTGATGCCTTGTTCTGCAGAAGAACATTATGTGCCTCCGTTAAAAGTCTGAGCTAGGGGCATAAAATTGTTCACCCCACTTCGGTCAGTTACCAGGGAGTGTTCAGTAATTGATGCAAAATAAAGAGCATTACAGTGATCCCCCTTTTAACATAGGCGAACTAAATAATAAGTATAAACTATAATTATATAATAATATTATAATGAATTTTGGTTGTCAGAGAGAAAAAAAAACGGTAACAAGACAGGAAGATGAAAAAGGAAAGAAAAAGAAAAAAAAGGAAAGAAGCAATCAGAGAAAAACAAATATGAAAAAAATAAATCAAAGGGGGAAGGGGGTGGGAGGTAGGTGAAGACGGGGTAAAAAGCTCATGGGCGGGTAAGAAGCCCACCCCAATTATCTCATGAAATAAAGAAAATGTCAGTCAAATTTGCCCATGAAACGAATGCTAGACATTAACGCTCGTCTCATGGGCACAATGAGACTGAAATTTGCTTCATTTCATGAGATAATTGGGGTGGGCTTCTTACCCGCCCATGCGCTTTTTACCCCATCTTCCCCTATCACTATGATATAGGCCTCTTGAGGGTGGCAGAATGATCAACTGAGGAAGAAGAAGAAGAGAGGGAGAGAGAGACAGAGAGCTTGAAAACTTAAACTTTATTTTCCAAGGATATATATTTTAGGCAACGCCTATTCTTCTAATCTGTCCTTGATACAGGGATAGAACATAAACGTGGCAATTCATACTATTACCAAAGACTGTACAGGGGATCTTTGCTATTACACATACAGAGTTGAATACAAAGGTAGCAAAGACGCAGGTGATATATATCGTGTATGGTACAAAGATAGGTTGAAATAGGGATTTATAAAACTTGAATAGGCACAAGCATAATTTTTAATACTTGCGCGTGCCTATCTATGTGCCACACACACACACACACACACACACACACACACACACACACACACACACACACACACACAGAGTATGAATGCCTTTAATATGCCTTTTCTTTTCGCCTAAAATGTGAATGGTGTGTGTGTGTGTGTGTGCGTGTTTCTGCATTTGTAATTCTCTCTCTCTCTCTCTCTCTCTCTCTCTCTCTCTCTCTCTCTCTCTCTCTCTCTCTCTCTCTCTCTCTCTCTCTCTCTCTCTCTCTCT
>JAGGCT020001723.1:0-34455 GCA_017654935.2 Phymorhynchus buccinoides
GTCTTAACGATCTTCGACAGCCTGGCCTTGTTGTGCTCCTTGAGGCTGCCGAAGGAGCTGAGGAAGTTGAAGGTGAGCACCGATTCGACCGTTGCTCCGTAAAAGAGCTTCAGCAGTTTCGGGCACACCCCATATTGATGGTAGCTTGCCGATTGCCTCTTCTCTGCAACAACTTGAACTTGCCTTTCCCCCGAGACATCCATTGAGAATTTGAAGAGCTGGTACAAGAGCATTTCCTGTAAAACAATCACGAGACACTTTTTACCATTTATCCTAAATTATGTATCTACTGATCTAGCATTCATTAATATAAAAAGCAACCATATACTACACTTCCCGCCCAAACACACACACACACAACACATACCCACGCACGCGCACACGCACACACCAGGACTCCCTGTCCTGCAAAACAAGGGGTCCCAGGGACTCCTTCACTCATAGCATAGAGGGTCCTAGAGGCGGGATAGAGGGTCCCAGTGGCATAGCGAATGCTAAAAATATTTTTTTTAATGCATCCCTGGGAACCCCTGCACATTCTTTCAGAGGGTCCTGTAGAATTTTAGTGCTTCATAGACCCCCAAATGGGGGTCCCTGGGAGCCCTGCACGCACACGCACAAACAGTATATATTTTTTTAAGGCAATCTGTCAAAAACTATTTAAAAAAATCATAAGTTAAAATTCATTTATAAACTGAACGCCACTTGAAATGGTGCAGCCATTGTAAACATAAATATCAGTCTGAAAGAAAAACATGAAAAACAAATTGCATCAATAGGTTTTGACTGGTCTTCTTCTTCTGCGTTCCCAGGCCATATGGCCATAATGGGTAAGGTACGCATGTGTCCGGTTATCAGTTTTCACTGGTCTACGTTCTGCGTAAAGCTGACACATTCCGATTTCGGAGGAGCTCAAAGAAACATTATTTGAAATATTTTGTTTTAAAAGGCAGGAGAATGGGCCAATAAGGCCAACAAAAATGAAAATGTTGGTTTCCTGTTTCCTTACCTACCCTAGTTTTTGGCTGCCGACCCTAAACTTTTTTTGATGAATGGGGAAAAATAAAAATAAAACGAAAGTAAGCGAGGAAACAGAAATTTAAAACATTATAAGTGCAAAAGTATACTGCTTTGTTTTATTAAAATATATAAATATATTCACACACATGGACCGAACACAAGATTTAAAAAAAACTTTAAAAAAAACTAGTACTTACCTACCTACCCTATTTTTCAAACTGATGAAACCCCAAACATATTTCGTTGGCCTAAGTCAGAAAGATAGTAGATGATAGAAAGCAAAGGGAAAAGGCAGTCAAAGAGAGATGCGCAGATTAGAGGAAGTTACAAGCACAGAACTTCCAGAACGTGGGGGAACTATTTTTGACGAAAGACCCCCCCCCCCCCCCCCCCCCCCCCCCCCCCCGGTATTCCCACGGTCGTCCAGCTCCCCGTATGGAGACACGAGGCACCACCAACTGCCCCAACTTGTCTTCTGACATTCCTCATTCTTTTCCGCGGTTGAAGTTCTGATACACAGAGAGATAGACAGAGGGTGTGTGTGTGAGTGTGTGTGTGTGTGTGTGTGTGTGTGTGTGTGTGTGTGTGTGTGTGTGTGTGTGCGTGTGTGTGTGTGTGCGTGCGTGCGTGCGTGTGTGTGTGTTTGTGTGCGTGCGTGCGTGCGTGCGTGAAACCACCAAATCGTAAATCAACTGACTGGCCTACTAGCCTACCCTATTTTGCGACATAACCTTTTCTTAAATTTAACAGATGCATTTTATTTAACATTTTTAAGTGACCTGTTCCATCTATGCTGAGCCAACCATAGCCATCCAATTCCAATGGCACTTACTGTTCACAATCTGGATAACTTGACAATCCTTTTCTGACATGCACTTGTATGACAGCAGGGCAGTGCAGGTTTCGCCTATGATTTTGATGCAAACCTGTGGGGAAAAACACATAAAGTAAGAACAATTTTAGTATTTAAAACTCCACAGTCCATAAATGTGGGTATGGGTGATCAGTCAGCTAAAGCACTGGCAGTAGGAAAGCTGTCTTGCCGTTCGTATCTGACCTAGTCAGTCTGTCAAATCAAAGTAAAAAACATCAGACCCATGGGTGAAAGAAAAACATTCTCTCAATCCTGAAATGACACATTTCAATGTTCTCTGAATCTTCGTAATCCTGAAGTGGAGGCCACATTAAAAATAATTTCCATTGTGTGTGAGTCAGTGTATACACTATACAGGATGGGTGGAGATAGTGTTAAATTCATCTATTACCTTGTTTTAATCTGCCATCAATTTTGGTACGAACGTTTGATTTTATAAGACTGATTCCGGATGACAAGATGGCCAATCCTGAAGACTTTCTGTCAGTTTTTTCAATCCTGATTTCAGGAGCATGCCTGGAATACTTTCACACTTGCATTAAAAAAAATTGGTTCCACACACATAATTATACAAATAAGGGTCAATGTTAACAGCTTATAAACAACACAGCACCTTCAGATAGAAATCAATCAAAAGAAAAGAAATCGCAACAAAATCTGATCATGCTTAAAATAAGTTGGGACACAAGTATGATTTTTATGAAACTCATTTTCAAACTATCGATACGGAAGCATACTTTTGTGACCACATACCGCTGGTCCCACAGCAGTTAGTACCACATACCATTAGACACACAAGACATAATAGGCGCTTAATCCCACATATTATGTTCACACAGTATCAGCATGTGGCACCAGTGGTATGTGGGAATATAGATTTTTTTCTTTATTCATACCGTTAGTCCCACACTGGTTATTTTTAGACTTACACCCAGTTTGCGTCATCAGGAGAATGAATCGAATTTAGAACGAGGACTTTGCCGTATTTGTACGTATGTCTGGCAATGAAAAATGCTTTAACGAGGACTTTGCTGTATTTGTACGTATGTCTGTCAATGAAAAATGCTTACCATTATAAGTTGGGATGTACCATGGGCACAGTGTGACCTGTATAAGAGGGGATGCGGCCTGGGCACTGTTATGTAGCTTTGACCACTATTAGTGGGGATGTACTCTGGACATTGGTCATAGTATTAGTGGGGGTTACCCTGGGCACGGCTATACAGCTATTACCACTATATGCGCCCTGTAGCCTACATAGTAGGATGGGCGCTATATATCTTTTCCTCATTATTATTATTATTAGTGAGGATGTATCCAGGCCACATTTATGCAGCTATGACCGCTATTAGTGGGGATGTATCCAGGCCACATTTATGCAGCTATGACCGCTATTAGTGGGGATGTATCCAGGCCACATTTATGCAGCTATGACCGCTATTAGTGGGGATGTATCCAGGGCACATTTATGTAGCTATGACCGCTATTAGTGGGGATGTATCCAGGGCACATTTATGCAGCTATGACCGCTATTAGTGGGGATGTATTCAGGCCACATTTATTCAGCTATGACCGCTACTAGTGGGGATGTATCCAGGGCACATTTATGTAGCTATGACTGCTAAAAAAACAAACCTGCTACCAGTGGGGATGTACCCTGGGCACAGTATGTGGAATTGGCCTACGTAATAAGAATATGATTGTGTGTTACCTGTAGAACTAGATCTAGTCAAAATCAATGCATGAAACTCATAATTTGATTTTAAGTCAAAATTACCACTGGTCATTGTCACTGATCAGTGGTCATGTACATTGTAGTACTAATGACACACTAAGAAGCTATTAAATAGTGAAAATGTGGAATTTACGTCCAAGCGATCACTGGTCAGTGCAGTGACCATTGGTCATGTGCATTATACAAGCGCATAAGTTATCTGGTGACAGGAAAATCGATTTTGATTCTTAGGTCAAAATGACCACTGGTCATTGTTATTGACCACTGGTCTATACGTGGACATATCGACACCTGGCACTGTTTGGTATCATTTGGAACAATTTAGCACCATTCGGAACTAGTAGGATACTCACTGTAACCGTCTGCTATTACTCGGTACAATCCGGTACCATTTTGGTACCACTTGGCACCATATATCATTTTCGTACACCCAGCACCATTCGATACCACAATTGTGTGGGTTTAATGATATGTGTGCTCACAAGTATGTGGTAACAAAAGTATGTGGGGATATTGATGTGCCAGGCTAGGTTTTCAGTCAGTGTTACCACATACCACTGGTCCCACAGCAGTTAGTACCACATACCATTGGACTCACACACCGGTATGTGGGACTAGTTGCACTTTAGTCCCATTGCCACTAGTCCCACAATTATGATATAAATTTGAGTGAAAGCATGCACTAGGTACCACATACCGTTGGTACCACAACCATTCAGTATTTAGTACCACATACCTTTAGTCCCACATTTTGTGGTAATAGTGGTATGTGGGTCCAATCTTTGTGGTACCAATGGTATGTGGTAACAAAATTATACTTGCATCGATAGAATTGTAGACACCAGTCTAGTCTTCAAAATATCGCATCAATCAAGTTCATCATGCTATTTATCAATATCAGCCAAAATCAGCATGGGGTCATATTAATTCCTTTCTGATATTAATAATAATAATAATAATAATTGTACATTTATATAGCGCTTTACCTCAGATGAGCCCAAAGCGCTTTACAATCAATGATTAATCAACAGACAACAAAAACAGCATTCAAGAGTGACACCAACCAGCAACAGCGCATATACAAAGCAACTCTCTCTCTCTCTCTCTCTCTCAGTCTAACACACACACACACACACACACACACACACACACACACACACACACACACGCACACACACACGCACACACATAAACACACACATTTATCGAAGCCAACTCGTTCATATCCCATTCGGTAAGCCACAGCAACCGAGCCACATGGACTGACCACATACACCAACACACATACCCAAACACCCTCACACAAAAACGTACGTACGCACGCAGACAGACACACAGACACGCACACAAACACAGACACACACACACACATGCGTGCACACACAACCCACAAAACCAAAACACACACAAGCACACATGTATGCACACATTCATGCTCACACACACACACACACACAACACACACACACACACACACACACACACACACACACACACACACACACACACACACACACTCACCACAAAACACAGCACAAACCGCTTATTCAATCTTCCCTCACGTGCACACAACGATAGACAACTGATCAAATATTTAGGGCGCAGCAGGAAAAAGATGGGTTTTAAGAGAGGTTTTGAATGAGGAGACTGAGTTGGAGTGTCGGAGAGGAGAAGGCAGAGAATTCCACAGAGATGGTGCTTGACAAGAAAAAGAACGTTGGCCAGCAGATTTGAGACGGATGGAGGGAATGGAAAGGAGACGAGAATCAGAAGACGAACGTAGTTGGCGAGCTGGGACATAGAGATGAAGAAGATCAGAGAGATACACGGGAGCTTGATCATTCAGTGACTTGAAGGCAAGGAGGAGAAGTTTGTAGTCAATACGTGATTGAACTGGGAGCCAATGTAGGGAACGAAGAACCGGAGTGATGTGATCGTACCTAGGGGAGCGAGAAATGAGACGAGCAGCATTATTCTGGACCCGTTGGAGCTTAGAGATGAGAGTTGATGGACAGCCAGCAAGAAGTGAGTTACAGTAGTCAAGGCGAGACAGGACAAAAGCACATACTAGAGTCTTCAGGGCATCTTGAGAGAGGAAACGGCGGATGGAACTAATTCTTCGAAGTTCTAGATAGCAAGCCTTGCCGACATATTAACCGACAAGTAATTGGTTTGCTGGATCAGTAAAATATGACCAACCACCTCTAATAGACTGAATTATCTGTTGGTGTTTATAACACCCCCACCCCCGGACACATCTGCTCAACTACTTTTTTTTCTTTATTGTAGTTTTCATTAAATAGATCTGGCAGTTTGAACCAGAACGGTTTAGGCTACATAGACTTAGATCTACTAGATCTTGACAATTATCTTTACTTCATAATAATTTATAAGATAGAACATTATCTAGGTACGTTAGAATTTGGGTCAAACTGCTGCGATCTTTCCGTCTAAAAGTTTCACCCCGATTTTGCCGAAGTGCAAAACGGTCACTCACTTCGCCTCGCTCGCTTGCTTTGTATCATCGTTGCTGGCCGTCAGAAGCATGTTCACTCCACAGTAGAGGTCTGTCCCGTCATCCTAGACTGATTTTTGTTTACAAGTGAGAGTTCGTTCGCGAGAGTTGAGCGTGTCAATTTTTGGGTCGGATTTCTAAGGTGACCAAAGCCGAATGGTCAGTCTGGATTTAATGAAAAGTGCTCTGGATGAAAATTCATTCATTTTGCTACACGCATGCCAAATTTGGTGCATGTAGGTTTACGCTGTGATACTCCTAGAAATCGCTGGATACGGAGGTGTCGGCGTCGAGGTCCGACACTCTCTCACAAATACTGAGTAGGCCTAGTGATTAGTGATAAAGTTCCAGTAAATTACGTTTACATCGTTTTCATGCTAACAGAAAATGATTTTGTAATAATTATAAACTGTTTTACTTTTATTCATTGTAAAAAATTTTGTTGCTTGGACAGACTTATCTGTTTGAGACTATCTGTTTGTCCACTGATAAAGACATGAGTGGGTGAAAATTGAGAAAAGGTTGTCTTGCATTTTGCTTGCTACATGGTCAGCTTTCATAAGACATAAGATTGGTTGAATGTCTAATGTAGGCTAATCTCGTGTTATCAACATTATGGGTTCATTTTCATTCCCAGTTTACTACTGCCACTGCAATAATTGTTCTTGTGTTCTCTGGTTTTTGTTTTGTTTTGGAGTCTTTTAAAACTAATATAATAATTTTTTTAGCCAGGGTACGTCATTAACTCATGAGAATATGATCGTTTTGAATTCTGGCATTCATTTGATTCACTTTATGATGATAATAATAATAGTACATTTAATTATTTATATAGCACTTTACCTCAAGTGAAATATCATTTATTTTAAAACTTTCAGTTATTGTTAACAGGCAGAATGTTTTTACATTATGTTTTAGATGCTTTGACGAGTAATCGTAGGAAACTTTTTGACCGCAAAACCTTGACCAGTATTTGACATAACACTGATTATAAAGATGGGACTATCTAAAAAGCTTAACAGCTTGTGTTGTCCCTATCTACTACTACTACTACTACTACTACTACTACTACTACTACTACTACTACTACTACTACTACTACTACTACTACATTGTCACACTTTTATTTTATTTCTTAAATATAAAATTGATTTGTGTCAGGTCATACTCATGTGTGTGCATGTATGCACGTGTGTGTGTGTGTGTGTGTGTGTGTGTGTGTGTGTGTGTGTGTGTGTGTGTGTGTGTGTGTGTGTGTGTGTGTGTGTGTGTGTGTGTTTGCCACTTTACAGTAAAGAAAATTAATAAATGATTGTTTTAAAGAAGTTACATTCAATTTTTTTAGTTCCGTTTAGTTTTATGGTTTTTCTTTTCTAATGAGATTTTATGGGGGCCCCCCCCCCCCCCCCCATTCTTTTGACTATGCATATATATATATATATATATATATATATGCACAAGACAATCTACTCCCCATGAAAATAGCATGGATTCATTTGTAGCTTAAAGGAAAATGCGGATAAAAAGCACGTTACTCCAGCACAAGTGAGAGTCGGATGAGAACATGAGTATGAAAATTGAGATATAAAGAACAAAGCATGCTATTGCTAACTACAAGATTGATAACAACGGCAACAAACACAGTGTCTAACAAAGACAGCACTGCGTTAATATCTTAATATGCCTTGTGTGTTTCACTGCATTCTCAGGTGTGATGATAATCAAAAGTCTTGGAGTGTACAAAATAATATTTCAGTTAGAACTTATAAACCAGTGGGTCTTACTCTTACTTAGTCTGTGAAAGATTCCTTGGTAGAGGTTTGTAATTGTATTAGAAGTTTGCACTGTAAAATGTTTTATTTTAAATTAAATTTAATGTAAGTAAACTAAGTTCACTATGCACTGATGAGACTGATCGAGAACATGGGTCTTGGTCACAGACTCTTTAAACGGTGCTAGTGCTACTGTGAACTCTGAGTCAGAATGATAGAATGGTCCCTTGGTGGATTATTGCAATAAGTGCTTGCTCTGTCAAAATGTGCTTTTTGTGTCCTTCCTTTGATGCTGACAAAGAATATGTATCTAATGGACTAGTGTCTGTGGCAAACAGTATTGTTGTCAGTGTGATGCCCCTTGATGAAGGTTTGTTCAGGAGCTTTGCACTATCACAACATGCCTGATTGCATTCTTAAACTTGTGTAATAATGATTAAAAATATATATATACATTGGTCACTGGGTTTACACTTACAATCTTCTTCTTGGTTCGCTCAGACAGTTTCCTGTCACATGAGTGTAGATGCGCCATGCTGCCATTATGCTCCTAACTAAGAAATAGTTAGGCCCAGCATGTCTGACTTCGGATGAAGAAATCTCTGTAAGAATTTATTTTTTAAAAAAGGCAGGAGAGTGGACCAGTAAGATAGCAGATAACAGTAAGCAAAGGGAAAAGGCAGAGTCAAAGAGAGTGACATTAGAGAAAGTTACACGCACAGAACTTCCAGAAGGTGGGGGAACTAGTTGTACGAAAGACCCCCCGGTATCCCCACGGGGGGGACTTACAGTCAATAGTTTTAAGTTGTATAACAACCAAGTCTAATAGTACTGGTACGACTCATTGTCTTAAGATAGTCAGGGGCTCCTTTGTGGAGGTTTATCCTGGTCAACATGCTTCATTGTACTCCTTAATTGATGCTGATCAAGGGTATACTATATGTGGGGTTTTGGGTCTGAAATCAACATTTTTTTAGTTATGATAACTCGCTTTCATACAATCAGGCAGTCAGTCAGACAGACAAACAGACGCTTTATAACAAACGTGTTGAAATTAATACAAATAAAATGTATTATTAAAGACACATTTTCTATTGAATAAGCTTCATTTTGGTACCAAATTTATGTTAATTGGTCGAAAAATAAGCAAGTTATAGCTGGTTGAAGTTCAGATTCATCCAAAGCTTGATCAACTTTTTCTTATTATAGCCCATGTAAAAAAGACTGTAATTTCAAGAAGCCATAACTTGCTTATTTGTGACCAATTGAGACAAATTTGGTATACTTTTAAAGGTCGTTTCATGCTCTTTCCAATGGTATAGGTTTGATTAAAATTTGACAACATATACAAATTTTAGTATATTTTTCTAACCATCCTACATTATCTATTCAAGATGAACAACCAAAACGCAATACTATCTAGACTGCTTTTCTTCTTCACGTTTCAACTTCTAGATCTAGGAGAGTCTAAAATAAATTAAACCGTGTATCTTATTTGTAGATCGCATTCTTAGGAATGAAAGATCAATGGTAGAGCAACCAAGATAATCCTACCAAAAATGTATGTTTAAGAACATGAAGAAGATATATATACTTGCCTGATGAGTAGCTACAATGTAGATCTAGTCTACATGGTGTAGTCTTGTAGGGCTTCTGCTCGCCAACATACTGACATGCTAGCACCAAAAAAGACTCCCAACTACTGAAACTTTCAGTGAAAGCTTAGTTTTCTTCTTTCTTGTTCCAACCTCAGGCTGTAGAATTCCATGACAAGTTCCTACTTGGCACTATAGGCCTACTACCCAGTACTCAGTAGGCCTAGACTAAAATCGTACAATCATAGAATGGAGAAACTGAAAGGGACATGCGAGGCGAAGTTGCCTACCATTTGATTCTGAATCAGCTATTCTCAGAGCACGACTGGCAAACGTCATTTCTCTGCACATCTTTACGTCACTGTTGATGTCTGATGAAAGTGTTCTTTCTTTTGTAATATGTAGTCAACATCAGAGTCATTGTCCTTCTACTGTACTGAGATTTTCGATGAAACTATCGTCTGCCTTTCAGAGGGAGAGGCTTCCTGTGCCATGCACACTGATTGGATCATTATTATTAATTTGATATAAGGTTTCTGATTAGCGTTCCCTCTTATTCCCTCTTATAAATCAAAAGACCCGTATGTTCATATACCGGAACTAAAAATCCCAGGTAAAAATCGAGGTTTTTGAGGCGTTATTTCTCGGTTACCAAAGCAAACTGGGAGTTGTGTTTTTTGAAGGGGGTGTTGTTTCGGTGATCTCTACGCGTGTCTGGGACAGAAACGTCCAAACATGGCCCGTCTTTAACTTTTGTTCGCTAGTGTACTACTACTACTACTACTACTACTACTACTACTACTACTACTACTACTACTACTACCACCTCCACCACCACCACCACCACCACCATCACTACTACTACCACTACGACTACTACTACTACTACTACTACTACTACTACTACTACTACTACTACTACTACTACTACTACTACAGTAATATAACAATGACACGGTACGCAGAACATCACCATCATTAATAAGAACAAGCAAAACAGAAACCAACCGACCAAAAAAAAAAATGAAGAAAAAAATGACTTCCACCACAATTTACTTCATCTACTACTACTACTACTACTACTACTACTACTACTACTACTACTACTACTACTACTACTACTACTATTAATAATCATAGCATCATAATAACCAAGTAGCGTAATGTCGATCAAATAAAAAGCAAAAGTAATCACAAAAAGCATAATGACACAAGTAGCCTAATGTCAAACAAAGAAAGAAGAAAAACAAGCAAACATAATCAGAGAAACACAATGACAGCATTAGTCTAAACAGACAAAAGTTGCTCGTGTGTGGTACATTAAGTATTAATAAAGTTTTAATGGATGGGATTAAGGAGATGCCCCCGCAAGTTAGATTTGAAATTTGATACTGACGAAAATGCCTTTACATCTGAAGGCAGTTAGTTCCAAGCATATGGCCCTGAAAAGGAAAAGCTGTTTTGTAAAGGTCAATGCGGGTGCGTGGAAGAACATATTTACCCGAACGATAACTACATGTGGAAGGCGTTAGGAGATTTTCTAGGTATTGGGGTGTCAAGTTACTGTGGACTTTATACATTAGGACAGCTGTGTTGTACTGTAACTGGTGTTCAAGTGGTAAAATTTCAAGATTATGAAGCTTTTCTGAAGTTGACAAAGACGGATCTGGCAGGATTAGGTTGATCGCTCTTCTGTGGAGCGAAGCTAGTTTTTTTAAGGTGTTTTGTTTAGCAGCATAGGACCATACAGTGGATGCATAGTTGATGTGCGAGAGGCAGTGGTCATAGAAAACATTTTACGTGCGTCTAGGTCCAGATAGGATTGAAGTCGTTTGAGAAGGAAAAGGTTGCGTGCTAGTTTATTTCAAACGTGATTTATATGTGATTGCCAGTTGAGTTTGTCATCAAGTATGACGCCTAGAACTCGATGTTCATGGACTTGTTCGATATCGTTGCCATCAATAGTTAGGTTAAGGGAATGATGTGTTAGTTGATGCTTTTGGCGGGAGGTTACAACCATGCACTTTGTTTTCTTGGGATGAATTAACATAGAATTATCCTTGCACCATTTAGATACATCATGTAAGCCTGACTGAAGAGAGTTTTGGATGACAGTTACATCTTCCGAGCTGGAATGAAGGGAGGAGTCATCTGCAAAAAGATCACATGAAACATTTGGGTTGGATATAGATAATGGAAGATCGTTAATGAAAATACAGAATTGTAATGGACCGAGGACAGATCCCTGGGGTACACCACATTTAACCTTGCCTGTAGAAGAGGACTCGCCATTACAAAACACGTATTGTGATCTATTATCCAGATATGATGAAAGGAATGTCATGGAGTGCTGGTTTCTGAGATAGTGTGATAATTTGTTGATAAGTATTGTTTGGTCGACAAGGGCGAAGGCTTTTCTTAGATCAAGAAAGACGGAACCAGTTAACTGATGTTTGTTTATTGCTGAGAGCCAAGAATCACACAAACGGACAAGGGCTGTGTGACAAGAATGATGATTACGAAAGCCAGACTGAAGGGGGTGAAGGAGGTTGAAGTTTTCTAGATATTTAGATAGGTGATGGTGGACATGCTTTTCTAGGGGTTTTGATAGAACTGGCAGAAGTGAGATAGGTCTAAAGTTGTTTAGGTCAGAATGATCGTTTGTTTTGGGTATTGGGATAACATTAGCTTTTTTTTTTTGGCAGAGGGTATTATTCCTAGGTCTATGCATAAATTATATATAAAGGTAAGGGGTTCGACAATATATGGAAGAGAAAGTTTTAATAGAGAGGTGCTTAGCGTGTCAGGTCCCATTGATTTTTTATTCTTTAATCTAGTAACAAGAGCTCCTACTTCATGAACTGCTAGTAACGGTATCTGAAAGGAGGAGTGTTGGTATAGTCTCTCCTCGCAAAAGGTTTGGAGCAATGAGTGGACTGTGTATTTATCAGGGCATAAGGTGTCAGACTGCAATGTTGAACTTGCTAAGTTGAGGAAGTGCTCGTTGAATGAGTTAGGAAACCAGGTGTAGCTGTGGTTGTGTTTAGTGCAGTTCTTTTTGCTGAAAGTATTTATTGCTCGCCATAATGAGGCCGTATCTTTGTTTGTTGCTAACATTTTATTAAAGTAGTTTCGCTTTGACACTCAATAAGGTCAACTACTTTATTGCGTTGTTTCTTGTATTCAGTCTCCTTCTTTTCTCTGTCAAGTTTATGTTTCTCTTTGGCAGAATCGGAGAGTTGCGCATTATCTTCGTTCTTTTTAGGTATTATTAGATTTTGTAACTGTTCTCTCTCCTTGTTTAGAGTGTCCCTCTCTTTCATGGCTTCCTGTATGTCAGGTGTGAGCCAACCAGGACTCCTTTCCTGCGAAGCGGTGCGTGCTTGTTCACTATTGGGAGAAGCGTATTATAAAAGGCATCTAGAGCACTCGCAGGGTCAGTATAACTAAAAATGTCATTAACATTAGCTACATTAAGGTCGTAAAAGTAGTCTTTTGACTCAAATGTTTAAACGATCCGGTGTAGTTGGGCTGCATGAGGGGGCGAGATGTAGTGAGGAGAGGTCTGCAGGATCTCCTGAAGTTGTCAATCATGCCTGCCACACCATCATCACTGGGGTGGAAGAAGTCCATGTGTTTATACATGAACTTCTTTGGAGCTCCTTTCTTGGATGTGAAGGAGGCGGTGTGGTCGACATAGGCAACCCCCTCCCTGGCACACACCTGGGACAGGCGCTGGTTGGACATGGCCACAGCATCACGGGAAGGGTGTTTACCGAAGGGAGAGAGGATGGAGGAGCAGAGGAGTTCGGAGTTGGGGAAGACACGTCGCAGCTGGTGGAAGATTCTCTGCCACGTGGGGACATCAATGGGGCCAGAGCCCAGACAGGTGTTGATTCCAAAGTGGAACGTCACCTGTCGGACTTTGGGGGCCGAGGGGAGTGAAGAGAGCCACTGGTGGACGTAGTCCACTGTCAGCCCTGGAACAGCAATGGTGTGCACTGCACCGTTTCGGGGAGCTGTCTTGGCACTCACCCTTTTCATGACGGAGTCTCCAAGAAGAAAGTGGTCACAGTGCTGGGGGATGGAGCTGCTCATCAGGACTTCCAGTGGGCCGGAGGAAGTGTGGCGAAATCTGGAGAATTGAGGGTTGTTGGATTTGCTTTTGGGGGCAGAGAGGGACTCGTTCTTCTTAGTGTTGTTTGGGTCAGGGAGGGAATCGTCCTTCAAGGGGGAATCAGAAATGATGGAGAGTGCAGGGGTGAGATGAGGGGAAAGATCAACAGGAGGGGAAGGGTTGGAGGCAGAGGGAGTAGTGGAAGAGTGGTGAGGTTTGGGGGAGGAGGTATGGGTGGGGGTTGGTCCGCTTGTATTAGTGGTTGAAGCATGTTGCTGCTGTTTCAGTTGTGTGTTAAGGTGATGTTGTCTGTCTTTGAGTGCAGAAATGTTCTTGCCTTGTGTTTCTCTGGTTTTTGTCAAGGCTTTGCTTTCACTTTTCATGTCTTCAATGGCGGATTTGAGATTTTGTTCAATGATTTTGTCGTTGTCTTTTGCTTTTGTTGCGTTGTCATGTATGTCGGTGGTGTTGGCTGTGGTTTGCTGTTGGAGGGTGTCCACCTGGGACTGCAGAGTGTGTACCTGTGTCTGTAGCTTGTGGATGGTGTTGACAGCGGTGCACAGCTGTTGTTGCAGATGCGAAATCACAGGGACACAGGTGAGGTTGTAGAGAGAAGGCACAGGAAGGTGACGCGGCTGTGATGGTGGGGAAAGGAGGGCGGTTGAACGCCAGGAAGAGGGGGTTGTCATGGATACCGGCCATCGTGTTGTGAGTATGATGATCAGCCTTTGAGCGTAATTCATTCACCTTACGCTCAAGTTCGTCCAATTCCCCCTGGAGCCATCCCACACAGGCGTTTCCTTGGATCATGACTGTCCCAGTGCTGAACCAGAGGGTGATGGTTATTATTTTGGTGCCCTGGTTATATAGCTGTACTAAGGTTCTGGCAACAGCGGGAGGGACAGCACAGAGAGAGAGAGAGAGACATGTTCAGGGGCTACATCAGTAAATACAGTGTTAGATACTGTGTACTCTGTCTAGCATGTGGAAGCCGTGGGTGCCTTTTTCCTGCACACATATCTGTCATATATGTCATGTATTGCAGCCCTCCACAATTGTCGGCTACCAATGTCTGCTACAAATTTAACTTGTCTACTGTCTTTTGTAAGAATGATATTTAAAAATAATGGAGTGTCTTCGTTGCTAATTGAGCGTGTTGTTCGTCTCATGGTGGTGGTTTATTATTGGTACTGCATATTATATTAAGCATGGAAAAGAGAGACGTAGTGTTTAAAATAATCGATGATGAAAAATGACGGTGATGGATTGATAGTGATTAGGCTTGCGTTCCATCCCATGGTGGATTTTAAAAGTTTACTAGTCACATAATTGGTTTCAGCTGGAAGAAGGGAGTTGGGAATAAAACGGAGGGGGAACGGAGAGGGAGGGGAGGTGAGTGTACAGCCAGGCACTTATCTGTTCATCTCTGGCTAGAGCCACAGAGGGGTGAAGGGGAGGTGTCAATTGGCCTACTTAGCGTCAATGAAGGGGCTCGCTCTCCTCCGATCGCAGCTGGTGTTCATTGTGACAGCATGTTCTGTCTAGATTGGACAGGGTCCTTTACCTTAGTCTGGGAGGTTGAGCTGGTGGTTACTCAACACATAAGAGGATCTTGGCCCACACATGGTCTATGTTAGGACGAGAGGCGCCAACGTCTGGTACATGGCACAGCAGTTTCAAATAAAACAAAGTAAAGAGAAAACTGATTTTTTTTTAACAACACAAAAATACCCCATTGGCGAAAAACCACCAAACACTGCACATCACCAGCACATCGCACACATAGTCAGGCACCACCAGTCCAATTTATACAGGGCCAACCACTAGAGAACACCTCTGAAACACCACGAAAAGGCAGAGCAGTTTGGACACGTCTGCACCGGTTGAGAGCAGAGAGAGAGAGAGAGAGAGAGAGAGAGAGAGAGAGATTGTGTGGTGTGATGTGGGGGTGGGGGTGGATGTACTCGTAAGCGTTGACGTCTTGAACGAGGTTGTGATGTGGGAGGGTGTACTTTTTCTTGTTTATGTATGTTGTGTGAGTGCTGTGTTTATGTGCTTTTTATTTAATAAAATAAAATTATGTGGTTGATTATAGTCCTGTATTGTTTTTACCCATTGCATAACCCAATTTTTTTCTTTACTGAAGCAAAATGTCATACCCTGGCTAAGAGATTTCAGGGATCATCCCAGCAAATGCAAATGCACCAGCTAGGAATGAGAATACTATTGTGTGTGACCGCTTTTGATTACCCTCGACACGTTTGCAGCTACACTCCAACTTCGGAGGATTTGGAAGACTGACGATGTTATGCTAGGAGTTTGTCATATCTAAATACAATCCCGCATAATTATGAAGAGCATAACAACATTTTGATGTAGCTTTGGTGTTCTAGTCTATGTCGATTGGGCTGACACAGCCTTAAAGGCGATCTGAAGCAAATAAAATGAAGCATTCATTGATCTATTTTATTTTTCTTGGAAATGATCAACAGAAGATTGTTAAAGATTGTTAAGTTTAGAGATTGAAAAGAGTTGTGCAGCCATTAGGAACTACATCTCGGTTACAAAATCCAAACTGCCCTTCAGTGCTTAGGACATTTAATAAATAAGTCCTGCTACTTTTAGTGAAAAATAATGAAAAAGAAACAGCCGAAGGTGCTGATGGTACACACGGGACATTCCATTAACTATATGGGGGCTCTCCCGGCTTGGTGACCATCAGATGCAATGCAGAGGAGTCCTTGCGAAATGTCCCTATGGGGGTACCAGCCCGTTTATCACGACTACAGAACCTGTCGGCAAAAGACCCCCCCCCCCCCCCCCCCCCAGAAACCAGCAGTAGCCATCCAACATCCCACCAAGGACAGGCGAGGCTTGTGCATTTCTTGGTCAAATGTTTGAATACAAATGTTCAATACTGTGTCACGCGACTAGGTTGATCTTACCAAACCACGAGCATCTTCTTTTGAGTTTAATCGCAATAAGGGAATCAGGTCATGGGTTGTTGAACACACACCTCCCTCATCTTTTCTGTGATTTGCACTTACATTATCAAATGGGTTTGCTTGCTGATGGAGTGACTAAAAAGCTTGGCTGTGTAACAAATTGATAGCAGGCATTGTTATTAGTCATTGTTATTGAGTATGTAACTGGAGAGGGAAAGAAATAAGGTATTTTTTGCATATTAAGAACTTTGTTATAGCTATATACTGACAGTGAAGTATATGATATATCAATCTGGAACCACTTTCAACAGTTAGCCTTTTCCCCACGTACTTTAAAAAAGGGTTATGCTTAGTTTTCCTCATTAGTCCCTTGCTAGAATTTTCGTTTTATTATAACTGTCCATGATCAAAATGACTTTGGTACTGAAGGGATTAGAGAATGATGATGAAAATGTCCCTACATCAGAAATTGACAAACACACCATGAGAAAACATCATGCCAAATTGCATGCTTGTTACATGAAAATGCTAAACACTGGGTGTTTAAAAAAAAATCAAATTTAATTGTCCGCCATCAAAATGCCATTGGCATTGAAAGGGTTAAAGGCTGAACTGCAATTCTCCATACATCAGAAATTGATAAACACACCATAAGAAACTATCACATCAAATTTCATGCTTATTTCATGAAAATTCCCAACACTAGATTTTTTTTAATATAACCATCCGCGAGTAAAATGCCCTTGGCACTGAAGGGATTAAAGGCTGAATTGAAAATGTCCCTACGTCAGGAATTGATAAACACACCATAAGAAACTATCATGCCAAATTTCATGCTTATTTCGCAAAAATGCATACCACTAGAATTTGTTTTAGTTATGAATGTTTGCGAAAAATGCCCTTGGCACTGAAAAGGTTAACGGCTGAATTGAAAATGTCCCGACGTCAGAAATAGATAAACACACCATTAGAAAATATCATGCCAAATACCATGCTTGTTAACATGAAAATGCACACCACTAGAATTTAAAAATAATTAAAGTTGTCCGCAATAAAATGCCTCAGGCACTGAAAGAGTTAAAGGCTAAATTGAAAATGTCCCTTCGTTAGAAATTGATGAACACACCATAAGAAATCATCATGCCAAATTTAATGTTTCTTTCATGAATATGCCCAACACTAGAATATAAAAGAAATATTATGACTGTTCGCGATCAAAATTCCCTTGGTACTGAATGGGTTAAAGGCTGAACTGAAAATGTCCCTATGTCAGAAATTGATAAACACACCATAAGAAACTATCATGCCAAATTTCATGCTTATTACATGAAAATGCCCAACATTAGAATTTTATTTAGTTATAACTGTCTGCGAGTAAAATTCCCATGGTACTGAATGGGTTAAAGGCTGAATTGAAAATGTCCCTACATCAGGAATTAATAAACACATCATAAGAAACTGTCATGCCAAATTTCATGCATTTTTCATGTAAATGCACACCACTAGAATTTTTAAAAATTATAGTTGTCCGCAATAAAATGATCCCGGTGTGGCAGTGTATTTTTACCTCTATGAGATTTTTACCTCGAGCCGCGTAGCCAATCAGAATCGTTTGTTTGTCCGCCATTGTGAATAATTACGAAACTAAGTGCATGGCTTTGTACATCGATTTCTCTGCAAATATGTAGATTTACACTCTCCTGCTCTATTTTTTGTTTCTTTCCGTTGCTTCAACTTCATTAGGGATAGGGTTAGGGTTAGGGATAGGGTTAGGGTTAGTAGTAATCACGGGAGATAAGTAACTGTTCTAATGCGCATGCGCAGAGCTAAATATTTCATACGACTACTTATTCATTATGACACCAGCACTGCAAGGGTTAATGGCTGAATTGAAAATGTTCCTACCTCAGGAATTGATAAACACATCATAAGAAACCATCATACCAAATTTCATGGTTGTACGTTAAAAATGCACAATTATGACAATTCCTCCTCAGCCTTTCGCAAAAATGTGGGCATAACTTGTGAGAGCCCCAAATCCAAAATGGCGGCAACGGCCATTTTGAAAATCAACTTTTTACTGGCTTGGCTTAGAGTGCTGCACAAAACATGGTTTCTATGACTTTTTGGCCTGGGGAATTCATATTTGGTGTTATTTTGATGATTTGACCTATTTCTTATGTTCAAATCCAAGATGGCCGCCGATTTTTAGCTCAGATCCTTCATAGTAGGCTCTCATGAGAGCTCTTTTTGTCCTGAGTTGAGCTTGAACAATAGAAGTAGAAGTAAGGATGCAAAGGTCATCGCAGAAGTTAAAAAAAAGGTTAAATGTTTGTGGTTGAAGAGATAACAAATTTCGGATTTCAAGATACTGAAGAAGAAAATCCTATCCCATGTTGCTTGCTCTGGAAAGTTAGAATGCAGCCAGTTATATGTAATCTGATAACATATTAATACACTGACATGCATTTGTCACATGAAGCTGAAGTTGAAGTTGAAGTCAATCAGCATCCAGTTCAATCCATGGAAACGCTTAACAATTAACGTGGATTTGCAAGCTTACACTGAATAGCTCTGTATCTAATGGAACCTCTACACTTCTGAATCTGTTGAATCATCAGACTCACTCCTCTCATCGTCACTTCCACTTTCCTCTGAAGAGTCACAAAGTGTGAGCTGTTGGGGCAATGGGAGTGGGTGTAGCGCATTGGTTGGCACTTCCCATTCACCAGTTTCCAGCCATGGCCAATTGGTGATGGGTGGTCAAACAGGTTGTAATGAAGTTGGCAATATGTGATGTAGTTTGTCCTTTCCACATGGAGATTCAAGGAGTCGTCATTAGGTGGGAGGCGGATTGTACACTTCCTCTTCTTCTTGTGCTACTTGGAAACTCTGGCCTGCCCGCAGGTAGCATGTGCACTTTCACCATAGACACAGGAGAGAACAAAGGTCTTCACATCAGCTCTAACACTGTCCTCCAAATCAAGGCTTTCATCGACTCGTCCCAGGAGCTCTCTGGCCTCAGGATCAATGATCACCATCTCCAACACCTTCTTCTTCCCACGGCCACAGAACCCTGCGGTGTGGTCACTGCCAGTGATCACATGGAGAGGTATGATGATCTGTGAAACCTCTTCTGACAGCATGGCACGGCAGTTGATAAAGGCATGCTTGCGTTTAATCAGTAGATCACCAGGGAGTTGTTGGGAGATATATGCTGCTTGAATATACACGTCTGTGTCCTCACTGTCGAGTACTACTGCCCCCTTGTAGTTCCCAGTCCTGAGCGTGGCATAGGCAGAGAGCAGCATTGTATCAGCCTCTGGATGTCTGAAGATATAGTCCCCGTTTGCCACGCCAGTGCTGAGGTTGGCTGATGTTTCTTCCTCACAGTATATGACCTCACCCCCCACCCTAGCAACTTGTGTTTTCAACTGTTCCTTTACGAGCTTCTGCAGTCTGACCTTGTTTCCTGAACTGACCATGAGCTGGTTGAATTCAGCAGCTCCTGGGAACGTGTCTTCGGGCTTAGGGAAAACATTTGGAATATGTGCATGTTTTGCTGCCCGTCGATCGTGCTCGTCATCCTTGATGCTGAAGGGAAGGTCATACTTATTGTTGATGAGGATGACGTAGGGGCTTGCATTAGCGTGGCGTGAGAAAATGATCGCCCAGATCTTATCCAGGTAGTCACTCCAGCAGTAGACCGAGCTATCCTGATTCCTGGTCTCACGGTCCTCGGGTGTAGGGGTGGCTAGCCGCCAGATCATCCCCATGTCGACGATGTTGATGTAGTTCTGTGGTTCCTGAGCAACTGGGTCTAGGTTGAACAGTTCCAACAACTTGCTCTTCATTGCCTTGCGCATTGACCCATCTACGTCACTCTCCCCTCAAGGACTGACTGAAGTTGGAACATGCCTGATCCCTCCGCAAGGTCCACCAGGGCCACCAGTCCCGACCTCTCCATCTGAGCCACCTTTATAGGTTCACCAAGTGGTGCAACAATCCGTTCGCTGGCAAAATTCTGCCTCTTATTCCTGTGGATGGCTGCGGTGAGGGGCTTGGTCTTGGTGAATACTCGCGCATGCAGGAGGGTTTCAACTTGATGTTGGCCATCTGTACATGCAGTGTTGAGGTCATGTACAAGCTCTGGAGAAGCGACCAGGCCTGACTGCAGTGATCTCAGTGTAGGTGATGAGGTGTCAAATGGCTCAGCATTAAAATCTTTCATGCACCCCGGCAGGTCTTGAACTGCTTGCTCATCCTTCTTCATCCCTGCTGGTTGGCACTCAACATGCCTCCTGTGATCACGCTCCCACTTGAGGTTCCGCTTCACAGTAGTCTTCACCCTGGCCACGTTGCTAACATTCCTTGATGTTGAGAACAGTTGCTTCTCATTCTGCAAAAGCTGAAGGAAGCCATCCTTGTTTTAGTTTAGAGTTCAAATTCATAGCCGTTTCTATCCAGAGGTCAAGCAGCTGACAGGAGTATGATAGTCCTGTCATGGACTGGGCAAAGTGAGCATTGAAGAATGTCCTTTGCTCACATAACAGAGAAGACAGCATTGCCCAGTAATCTGGCAACCACCTTCCATAGTCATGGTTGTTGTACACCATCAGTCCAGGCAACATGTTATATGTTGATGATATGTATTCTGGTCCATTTCTTGCATGACATGCATCAATACTTTGTACAAGAGGGTCTGTGTCGCACACAAACAGATGATTCAGGCCAGGAGAGATAGTACACTCATACGCCTCTTCCTTTCACTCTCTTCAGCAGATCTAAAACCAAAGTTACGAGCACGTATTACATTTATTAAAAACTAAAGAATTATTATAACCAGAATAAATGTATAGAAAAATGTGATGTTGAGATATTGCAAGCTAAACTGTTAGTGTTGTTCTTTTCTCGTCTTCTTAGATGCACAAGTCCTTTTAGAAGATGTTTCTTTTGCACAAACTATACAGGATTTTGTGAAGACTAGAGGATGTGGTGTGTTAGTGTTAGTGTTTTGCTTTGTCTTGTCACTTAGCTGGTATGATGTCCGAGATGAAGTACTTAATCTTGAGGTGCAGCACTTCGTTCGCTGATCCTCATGTGGTGGTCTTCAGACATCGCACGTGGTGCAGTGATGACCACGTACTGGAGAGGAGTCGTACTTGCATCGATGACGTGCTACCATAGACGTCTTGGAGTACAGTTAGCAGGAACTGGTAAAGGAAAACCCCTGCAAGGAACGTGTAGTGTCAGTTCTCTGTGTGTCTAGATCCACACAGCTACTTTTCACACTCACACTCACATCCTATACAAATGCACTATCTTACCCTTTTACTCCATGATCAAGAGTCCTGAAATCAGATAAGGATTCATGCATCATTCATGAAACTAACATACTAATTCATGCTCGAAATAGATTCAACTCATGCAGATTATAGAAAAAAATACATGTTCTACATAATCAATGAACAAATGGGGATGAGGATGAAACAAGGCAGAGATGACATTCACTCGCTTTGTCGTGGTCATTGATCGATCATGTAGATCTGGCTAATGGATCATAATATTTTTAGAAAAAGTAGATCTACGGAACGCGAATACAACCCCGTTTGACCTGAAACGAAATTGATACCTTGGAAGAATGAGTATGATGACCAAAGACGATGTTAAAAGAATGAATGTGTAGCCTACCCCAAATAAATCTGAATGGGGTCGAGAGTCAACCGGTCGTGCTGCCAGGTCTGTTTCTCCTGGTATGCTTCAGTCGCAAGAAGTTGACGATCCGTGGCTCAAGTTGACCTATGGCATCTCCCAAGAGTGGCCTACTACTTGGGCGAGTTCTTTTCATTCTTGTTGTATGGAACTGCTTTTCGTTTGTTTCCAACTGCCGCAAATGTCTGACTGGGCGGGAGCTGGTCCCCTTCTTCTTCAGCTGCGATTCCCCCAATGCCAATTGATGACGAGGCGGTCACGTGATGACTTATAAAATTGGTTAATAGGATCCAATGAGATAAATAGTTTTATATAGGAGTATAGATCTACAAACAACACAACACAATTGTTTATTTTCTTTATTTCATTTATTCATAAACATTATGTTTGCATTGACAAATGTTCTGGTACACTTTCTATTAGTGAAAGAATAACTTTAACAATAAACAAATATTTCCACACATAAATAAAAGAATCACGTAATCGTGAGTGACGTATGTTTGCTATGACGCATTTGATGACCCTTTCCTATGGTAATGTGCAAATGAACGCGACAGTCTGATATCTCCATGAACGAGACCCAAAAGTCCCCCATGTTTGTGCCAGGTTTCTCATAAACTCTGTTGATCAAATCCTTCATGTCACTGCTCAAGGTCACTGTGAGCTTCGTCAATAGCCTCCTGTGTTTCGGTGAGAGCATTGCGCACAGTGTCCAGCTTCTCCTTGACGTCTTCTGATGGTTCCTCATGCTCAAGAATGTCTCTCAATCGTTGGTGGCTCACTCTTCAAAAAATTCAGAAGTGTAGAGGTTCCTTTAGATACAGAGCTATTCAGTGTAAGCTTGCAAATCCACGTTAATTGTTAAGCGTTTCCATGGATTGAACTGGATGCTGATTGACTTCAACTTCAACTTCAACTTCATGTGACAAATGCATGTCAGTGTATTAATATGTTATCAGATTCCATATAACTGGCTGCATTCTAACTTTCCAGAGCAAGCGAAGAGACCTATTACATCATGGGATAGGATTTTCATCTTCAGTACCTTGAAATCCGAAATTTTTTCTCTCTTCAACCACAAACATTTTTTAATATTTACTTCTGCGATGACCTTTGCATCCTTACTTCTACTTCTATTGTTCATAACTCAACTGAGGACAAAAAGAGCTCTCATGAAAGCCTACTATGAAGGATCTACGACGACGTTGCAAACCTGACCGTTCTGAGCTAAAAATCGGCGGCCATCTTGGATTTGAACATAAGAAATAGGTCAAATCATCACAATAACACCAAAAAGGAATTGCCCATGCCAAAAAGTCCTATAAATCATGTTTTGTGCAGCACTCTAAGCCAAACCAGTAAAAATTTGATATTCAAAATGGCAGTTGGGAACCATTTTGGATTTGGGGCTCTCACAAGTTATGCCCACATTTTTGCGAAAGGCATGGGGGCTAATTTTGTTATTTAATCTTTAGAGAAGTCAAATCCACTGAGAAACGGACCTCCGCTCTCAACGGTCACGGAACTACTGGAGATGACCCATCTAATGAGTGATAGAAAGCCAGAAAATACCAGGTGCACTGTAGCTTTCAAACTATTCAGTTTCCATTGTCATCTCCACAATTGGTCAGATTTGTATATCGCATATTGGAGTGAAAGCAAACTCTAAGAAAGTTATGTTTGTAATGTAAACGTTTGCTCAACAGTGACATGAAAGTTAGCCCAACACGACTGGGTGTGTGATGCTTATTTTTGCGACCTGAATGCATTAAACCAATATGTAGTAGACTTCAATGACTGTTTCCGATATATTTACATGGATCATGGACAGTGGAAGGAGTGGGGAAGGGTTCTGAACTAAATGTGGATCTGACAAAGAATACTTATGTACCTGACTGGCCAAGGAGTTCACATAGAGAAATAAATAAGATAAGGGCAATTAAAAAGGCGATCAAGTTAGGTGGGATATGTACATTACTCTTATGTTAACTAACCAGAACAAGATGGTAAAGTTTACAGAAACACAAATGGTTTTAAAAAGGCAGAAATATAAATTGAGTTTGCAGAGAGGAATGCCTGTCACACTGCCTATTTCTCTTCTTTATTTATGTTGAGATAGTACGTATTGGCAGGCAACCCTTGATAGTTTACGCTCCAAACGTCATACCACATGGCACTAAGCTAGGTAACAGGGATGAAGTATTTGACATGTGTAGAAGAACAACAGTTTACATGGAACAAGCGTTCGTTGATCAATCATCTTATGCCAATGTAGATTAATATTTATAGGACGGTTCTTTTATGGACAAAGCAATTCTTTAGAGCCTTCCTGCTTTTTCCATTGTCTTTTTTAAGGTTGGTGGTAATACGGCATTACATGTGACGATCCCATGAAAGTCATGGTTGATCTGACTGTCGAGCTTGATCAGCCCAAAACCTTATTGGATTACAGTAACCACTGGGCCAAGAGAAAGTGTCCTGGATCTGGATAGCTACACAACTGATGTTTGAAGAAGGTAAAATGCACATATAGCAACATTGCAAAATAAGGGTGTTTTTGTGCTTATGGATGTATTAGAGTAGAAGACAACAGAAAGTTTAAAAATAATAAAAGTTTGTTGGTAAGCAACCTTACCACACCTTTCTTAAAGTTCCCTTACCTATAACTGCAGTTCGTTTCGTCTTCTTTATTGAAGCATTCGGTCTTTAAATTGCATTGTAGATGACGAGACAAATCAGACCAGAACTCTACAGAACAATTCCAGAGGCCTTCTGATATTTCCTGCGGTTTTCTATCTCTCTGAAAACAATCAAATAAAATCAATAAAAAAATAGTTGCTAAATAGGCAAACAGTTATAATATTTGTTTATATGTTATGGCTGCAGAAAGGATTTTGGTAGGATTGCTTAACCTTGCACCACGTTTCAGTAGCTACTTATTTATACATATCCCGATAAGTCAAATTATTAACAGAATACTTTTTCGGCAACACCTTTACTCTACAATTATTAATATATACGAAAACGTTTTGATTAAGGCCATTCATGGATTGGTCAGATAAGAAAAAAGATTATAAACTTCTGGAGATGTAGACAACGGAATGCAAAAAGAGCCAGTGTCACCTTAACGCGTTTCATCAACATACACAGCTAACCGTTCAATGTGGGTGACGCTGCACTAACGGTGACGCGTTTTCCAGGTGAGAGCAGCCCATATTTCACAGAAACTAATTCACATAGACGAGTCTCTGTGATTAGGAAACTAATATATACCAATTGCTTGCACTTAGTTCGTTCTAGTGGCGTATGCTTAAGACACTCATTGAACATAATTATTGTGCAGCATTAAAACAAGCATTTTCATTTCTGACAGGATCCTATTTTTGTGGCACCTTTATTTGCTGCAATATAAGAACATGCAGTTTATTGATAATGGTGATGAGAGTAGTTAAAAGGATTTGGAAGGTGGGATATACTACTTTGAGAGAAAATAAAATGCACATTGGATGTAGACAGTGCAGAAAGCTAAAACAAAGTATTAAGCACAAATATCAGTAAATGAAATTGAGCGTCCAGACCCGGTGATATGAAAAAGGCAACAAGAACCCCTTCAAAAGTTTACTGAAACCATGTGCGGCAAAACGAAAGTACACAACATCTGTGTCATAAATGACAGGAGGCTGAGGCTTGACAGAACACATCTGTAGAACTTTGTTGGACTCTGACTTATTCCCCACATAGACACGTAGGGAAGCAGGGTGTATATTGCAAGGCTGTGTCAACCAGTCTCCAGTATCAATATCCAGGAGATGCACGCTGATCATTATAATGTGGTTCTCTGGAACTGTCACCTCGGCCCAATACGTTCCCTTTGTTGCTCTGTTTGGCCATCCTTTGTGCAACATGTGCGACTGAACGTGACCTGAAACACTATTATCATAAGTAAACAACAACAACAAGAATAACAAGAATAAAAACAACACAGGCAATCAATCTGAAAACTTCGATTTACTTTAAATTTATTCATTTCCAAAAGATATGCAAACTTTTTATTCATACGCAGCCTACCTTATCAAAAGCAAAACGTTATAAATCCGAGACAGTTGTGTTTATTAAATATGTACTGCTCAACATTTGCTAAGGATAGGATCTTAAACATCCAAACATTGTTGAAGATAAAATTAGCCTTTTCTTCATAATCATTATTTAGTTTAATAAACAGGTCATCTTCGCATTTAATCAACAACGAGGTCCGAGAATGATTTGATGTGCTTGAATCACGAAATGTTTGTGACACCCCTTAAAATCCATAAAACATCCGATTGGGGCATAATTTTGATTTTAAGATTGTTTGGTTTTTAACCCTTTCACCGCCAGCCATTTTTCAGCAAAAATGACCATTAAACTTAAGTGGGTAGAGAAAAATAATGAGCGACTTAGCGGGCTCTTTTGCCCACCAGGTGGCATAACGCTCGAGTGGGGCTAATCCTCTCTATAATCTTAGTTGGGGATAAAGAAAGAGAGAGAGAGAGAAGGAGGAGTCCCACCCTCACTCTCTCTCTCTCTCTCTCTCTCTCTCTCTCTCTCTCTCTCTCTCTCTCTCTCTCTCTCTCTCTCTCTCTCTCTCTCTCTCACTACGCCCAACTAAGAAAATCGCGTGATAAGCCCCTATTGGATTGACTGCCCCCTGGCGGGCAAATAATCGCCATAAGTCGACCATTATCTGCAATATTGGGAATTCCTTTGTGACATGCATAACATTAGGCCTATCCTAACCTCCCCAAATTAAGAAAATAGGGTCTTTGGATAACAGGCCCTGATCTGATTAAGAAAAAGTCATTGACAAACATGTGAGAAACCCCTCGTATTTTTAATCGCCGTTTCGAGTTCTGGGCGAGCTTTTGAAGCTTTTGTTGATCCAGGGTATTCCACGGCACTGTTCTTGGTCGTGTAGACTTTTGGGCTGCTGTGGACGGATGCTTACTTCAGCATGGAGCATGTTCCAATATTGTTCAATCAGACTGAGGTCTTTTAACCGGAGAGCCTACCCAATATGGATGATGGTCTTTTGCTGCAGGTATGCATAAACAAACCTTGCTTGGTGAAAACGTGTGAAAATTCACGTGATGCCCGTGATTGGAAGGCCAAATAAGACAACTGTTAGAGAATTTGTTTTAACGGATGATTGCTCTGTCTAGTCACATATCATTCATTGCACATATTCACGCAATCTCCTATAAATCAAGGTTATAAACGTCTATCCTTAGCAAACGTTGAGCAGTATACCTACACATGGAAAGCGAAAACACGGGGCTAGAGCATTCAGTATATTTTGACGAATTCGTCTTTGATCACGCAATCAGGTCGTATCAGAAATGACAATGATCATTTACGAAACTTTATACATTTAAAAGTTTCTTTCCTTGAGGTTACATCAGACAATCTTTGTGCTGACATGCTGCTCAATATGGCGGTCGTACCTCAGTTTGGTGACACAACGCTTAATTGATTCTGAAATGATCTGCTGCAATCCGAAGGAGTCTGAAACTGTATTTGAGATGTAGTATGGGGGAAATAAATTTGTCATTGCAACTTTAATATCTATGACGTCATTGTCAGCCTCTAAATGGCTGAGGTCCTGAGTGTGGTCTAATGCACTAAATATTTGGATTTCTTGTCTTTGAAAGTAGCAAGGATATGCATTTTAGAGTGTGGTTTTATTCACTGTTCATGTCGGAACACTACTAAACAATTTAACTTAAAGGAACATTGTAAGAGTACAAGTGCACCCTATTTTATACTTTAACGTACTGTTTCAAAAGGATGCTTACCTAAATTGCATTAAATCTTACCATGACATTCTTGTGGGATACAATTTTTGGTAAGGGTAAAGATGCGCCCCCTCCTCCATTTCTCAGTTGTTTCCATTTTTCCGTTCTTGCCTTCCTTACTGCATATTGACTACTTCATCCTCTATCATTTGCAATATTTTACACTAATTTAATCCATTTACATAATGAAACACATGCATTCAATAATAGTAGAAGATAAAGGCAAGATGGAAAAAACGCAATGAACCAGGACTGTGACAAATGCCACGGTGTACGGCACTACATAGGGGTTGTCCTATTAGATAATGGCCTTTATCATGAGTGCGATTAAAATTACTCAAGAAAGATAATTAGCTGAAAAGGTTAATAAATTACAGCTTAATGTTTGGTAAGAAGGCAAGTGTGAAATGTAGGTATGTGGGTGTGGGGTGGGTGGGTGGGGGGTGGGGTGGGTTTGGCACATCTTGACCTTACCGAGAAATGACTAAATTCTAATTTAAACTGTGGTTTAATTAAGACACCTGATCACCAAGAGTGTCAAACTGTGCTGCATGAAATTGCACAATTATTGATCAATGTGACAACTATGAAGGGGTGACACTCTGGCCTGCAACTGACAGCTCTGAAATGACTCTTGTATATGATGGGTTTATTTGTTTTTGTTGTATAGCCACAATATCACATTTGAAGGTAATTTACGTTAAACAACAACTTAGTTAAGGAAATAGAAACGTTAACTCAGTTAAAACAAGCTCAAACTTGCTTAATATACCTTCAGTTTCTGATGACATCCAAACTTCAAGTCCCAGCAGAGGAGCCACCATAAAGGTGGCATTGAATTCCATGCCTCTGCAGAAAGAAGGGTGGCGCATAGTAGCTTTCAGTTTGTGACCTTTAGTTACTAAAGGCAAGCATTCTTTACAAAAGCAGTCCATATAAAATACCCCAGCAAAAAATCCAGCAAACGTCATTTTGTCTTTCTGACAACCTCCAAATGTAATGATGGAGACACGAATACAGAATGGACAATGAAAAACAATGCCCACAGCCTTGCCCTTAGGAACCTGTAGTGCAAAGCTATAGACATAGTCACTCCGATTTTCTGGCATTTTGTAGCGAATATGAATCCAGTCCGTGCCACGAGTCAGCTCTGAATATTTCCAGAAGGTGTCTGTGGCCATGGTTATTTTGATGTCGCCTGTTTCTTCAAAGTACGATCTGTTGTAGTTATCTTGGTTCGCATTCACATCAGTAAGCAAATGATTCTTCTGTAGAGCTGCAAAAAGTACTCACGAAAATAAAGCTGCGTTTAAGACGAATTTTAAAAGGCTGCACCTTCTGTTATTCATACTTTTTTGAAACACGTTAAGGTGAAATTGGTTCATAATTTAACTGCTAGCATCACAACAGCTATGTTCTGTCTCCATGTGACTTAATTTTACTGTCGTTCAAGCTGTCCATTTGGGGGAAATTGTTCTTGTTTGTGGCACAAGCCACAAACCTATAACTCACTCTGTCTGTCGGTCGGTCGGTCCAAAATTGTCGCACTTCAAATCGAGGCTGCACTTCAAATTGAGGCTGCTCTTTAAAATGATGTTTCGTTTTCAACAAGCCTCGTTGTGGATCCGAAAAGCTATTAATAGCATCACTTGAATTTGCAGTCAACTTTAAGTATAACCGTTTCAAAGAGTCTTTCTATTCCTAAAATGCTACATTTTCAAATACAACAACGCTAAAAGTTTAATTTGTACATAAATGAATGGGTACAAAGAAAGGTAAAATGCAACAGAGATACAATTATAATCATTCTTATACAGTCAAAATGCAAATTAAAACAGCCTAGAAATACGACGTCACGTCGTGGATTGACTGAGGTTCACGAAACCGTTGACTTTTATCAATTCTCGGCCTTTTGGCTAAGATCAAAGTGTAGTGATCTTTTCCTTTTGATCCACACTTGTTTGCTTCTTGTAACGTGTCTGTTCACGGTTCCTGTTGTCTAGTCATGGAGGTTATCTCAGGCTATAGCTCTAGTGGCATCTCTGTGCCTCTTAAAGACCAAACGGTACGTTTCCTTCTCTTTGGTAGGAAGGCGCTGGGGATTAGGATTGATTTTCTCGGAAAGCTGAGCGAGTTTGTAGACGATCCTTTGGGTATGTGGAAAGGGGAGAACCCCTTAGAAGATTTTGTGTGCTTTAGGACAGAATCCTCTGCCCGAACCTTGGTAGAGGATGTGAAGGAGTTCAGTATTGGCGATACAGGTTTTTTTGGCAGTCGGACGTCGTCAACGACGTTAGACTGCACTGGGCACCACTGCATGTGGAGATGGCGTATTTTGAGGGTTTGTTCCGTGACAAAGGTTTTAAAGTCCTGACAAGTAGAATGGAAAAGGACCAGCAGGATGGTCTGTACAACAGTGTTAGGTCTTTTCGCCTTCTGGGGGGCAAGTCGCAGTGGGATTCCCTCCCCCATGTCATCAATTTCAAGGATATGGGCTTCCAGGCCCTTCTCAGAGTGACAGGCAGAGAGCCCCTCTGCCTCCGCTGCAAGCAGCTTGGCCACCAGAGGGCCCAGTGTGGCCTTTTTCAGAATAGGGGGCCAGTCACGGTCCAAGATCAGTCGAGGCCTGAGGGTGTGGGATGTTCTCGCAACCCTCGCAGATGGGAGCATTCTTCGATGACGAGGCTGGGTCCGGGAGGTGGGAAGTCCGCGGCAGCTGGTCCCAGCACCAGGGCTGATGTGGCCACGACAGCAGTGACGGCGACGACGGCAGTGACGACAAACACAACGACAGCGACGAAGACACCGGTTACGACGACTGACACGACAGAGACAGGACTATAGACGACAGAGCAGCTAGGCCTAGACTGTGACGACGACTCTGCCATGTTGGAGGTGGGTGCCGAGGCGGAGGTGGCAGCAGTTCCCGAGGACCGTGACCGGCCTGTCGACCAGGACACCCAGGACTCGGAGATCCCCTGTGCCCAACCTCCCCCATACCCCCCAACCCTCCCTTTCCAGTGTGGGCCCTGTGAGTGTAAGCGACTTGGACTGTGACATGGAGAGGTCCAGTGGCAACGAGGAATCGGTTCTCTACAAACTTGTGAAGGCAAAGAAAAGAAAGACTAGCCGGACTTCTGAAAAAGTGGAAAAGTAAAAAAGAAAGAAAAAAAAGGAGAAAAATGTGTTTGTGTGTGTGTAACCAGGTAGGTTTGGTTCATCTGCATGTTGATTTATTTGCAAGTGATAATAAGATATTAAGAACTTACTTCCGTTAGATTTCTTTCTTTCTGTTTCTTACCATTTTTGTAAATCTAGAATATTTTTTCTAAATGTTTTAATTTTTCTCACATGTTATCTAGATGATGCAATGTTCTTAAATCCTTTTTTGCTGAACCGGCAAGAAGTTTTGCTCAGTTGGGTCTGTTCTACTGCTTTTCGATCGACACGGACTTTTCATGCCTCTGCCACGGTGTGTGTGCGTGTGTGTATGTGTGTGTGTGCGTGTGTGTGAAACTAAAAGTTTTATGATTCTGTTAGGTTCCCAGCTTTCCGTGGCTTTTGCCTTTTAGTTTTTTTAAGACAAACTGCTCATTCATTTTTTGTCATGGTGTGTGTGTGCGTGTGCGTGTGCGTGTGCGCGTGCGCGCGCCCGCGTGAATGTTATCAAGAGATAAATTCTAAATGGACCCATGTTTTCATGGGATTTTTTGTTTTGTAAGGGGAGTGAATTATGTCGAGTTGTTTTTCTTTTTTGTTGTCCTATTTAATACTTTCATTATACACATGTCTGTTGTACTTTCTAGTTAAAACAAAACTTGCATATTGTACCTTTTTGTTACTTGGTTTAATTTTTTTTTTAAACAACAGTATTGCATGCCAAAATTGTTGTTGTTTTTTAATTGTTTTTTTTACAGACTACATTGTTGTTTTGACACCTTGTATTTTTATGTTGGTTGAACCTATGCACCATTATTTTTGTTCCAAGACTTGCTATAGGGTTTTACAATTATACTTTCCACTTCCATCGCTCGCACTCAGAATAAACTATGACTTGTATATTCAGATTGATTGTGCTCAATCTGAAAGTTTCACTCACACATTGCTTATATATTTATCTTGCCAGTTTGGATATTATGACAAATACTTCATATTTTTACTTGTCTGATTCACTTGAATATTAATCTGATGGTCCGACTTTTTACTCTGAACTGTAACGGTTTGAGAGACCCCAAGAGGGTGGAAATTTTGAAAGAAAGGCTTAAACAACATAAAGTTGACATTTGTTTCTTACAAATCGATATCGTGTACATTAGGGGGTAATATATATTGGTCCTTAACAGATAATAGGGGGAAGGGGGTTAGGATTTTTTATTAGTGATTCCTTTGATTGTCATGTCAATCACTTTGATTTTGATGTTTGGGCGTTATGTTTATGTTGATATTGATATTGAAGGATATTCATTTTGATTAGTGAATGTGTACGCTCCTACAACACCAAAGGAGCGAAAATATTATTTTCTGGTTTATACTCTGTTGTGTTATGTACCAAGCCTGTGGTTTTTTTTGGGTGGAGATTTTAATTGTGTCGGAGATTTAAAGTTAGATAAAAAGGGCGGTAATCCACAAAGGGGTTGGGAGGGATGGAAAGAGTTATCTGCCTTAGTTCATGATTTTAATCTAGTTGACTGTTTCCGTTATAAATTTCCAGTAGATAAAGAGCATACTTGGCGTAGTCGTGTGGTAAGCTGTAGACTTGACAGGTTCTATATTTCTTCTAGTTTGTTAATTAGTTTATAAGATATTCGACATATGTTATATTCAAACTCTGATCATCACTTTGTTGCTCTTTCTCTCTCTTCTTTTAGTCATATTACTGTTGGCAAATCATGTTGGAAACTAAATAACAGCTTATTACAAGATGGTGCTTATGTGGATTATATGTCTTTACTTTTGCAATTACATTTAACATCAGCACCTTCAGATGATCAGTTATTAGGTTGGTGGGGTGACGTTAAAAGTATTATTAAACATGAAACTATCACTTTTTCTCAAAACAAAAAAAAGCGTGAAAATTATGAAATGAATTACCTTCGTAAAGAATATTGTACGTTAGATAAGTAAGGTAAATGGGAGGAAGCTTTAGAGATCAAAAACAAAATTTTACAAATACAAGAAGACAGATTAAAAGGTTCCCAGATTCGATCTAAAGCCCAGATTTTAGAGCAAGGGGAAAAACCATCTAAATTCTTTTTACGAAAGGAACTTTTTAGGGGTAAACGTAAATTGATTGAGGAAAGTATAAATTTAGACGGGGATAAATGTACAACTTCTGCTTCTATTCTGTCTGCTTTTTCTGATTATTATACAATGTTGTTTTCTTGTGAGGAGGTCGATGATAATGTAATTAAAGATTTGTTAACTGATTTACCGACAGTACAAGAAGACGATGTAAATTTATTAGGTGACACTATTACTATAGAAGAAATCAAAACTTCATTGTCTGGTATCCTACTGGAAAGTCCCCAGGGAATGATGGTCTCACTAAAGAATTTTATTCTGCTTTTTCTAACTTACTGCTTCCTATTTTAGAAATAATTTACAATGTTATTCACGCTTTATGTCATTCATCTGATTCTCAAAAGCTTTCTTACATCACTTTAATTTGTAAAGACGATAACAATTCTCAGTATTTAAAAAAAATATCGACCCATATCTTTGTTGAATGTTGATTACAAGATTTTAACTAAAGCTTTGTGTAATAGATTAAAAACTGTTTTAGATCAGATCGTCTCCCCTGATCAAACTTGTGCTGTTCCTGGCCGTTCTATTATTGACAGTTGTCATTTAGTTAGAGATATTTTAGACCATTATGAGGTTGGGAATCTGGGGAGGATTTTACTTAGTTTAGATCAGGAGAAAGCTTTTGATAGGGTTTCTCATAAGTATTTATTTCAAGTTCTTCATGCTTATGGGTTGGGGGAGTGTTTTGTTCAATGGATTAAGACTATTTATAATAATATTTCAAATAGTGTAATAGTTAATCATTGTATATCAAAACCTTTTCCGGTGACCAGGTCTGTTCGTCAGGGTTGTAGTTTATCTCCCCTTCTTTGTTTTAACTTTAGAACCTATTTTGATTAAAATTCGCAATGATAAAGACATTAAGGGAGTACAATTCCTGGTCGTTCAGCTGAACAAAAGACATCTGCTTTTGCTGCTGATGGTAATTTCTTTCTTTCTAATATGCAGTCCACTGAAAAGGTTATATCATGGTTCTCTTACTTCGGGAGGGGGTCAGGGACTAAATTAAATAAAGGTAAATGTAAAGGTTATTTT
>JAGGCT020001724.1:0-25000 GCA_017654935.2 Phymorhynchus buccinoides
TAAGAGAAAACTACTTTGGTAGTCCTTCTGAACGCTTTGTGTTTACCAACGGATTCGCATATCAGTCTGGCAAGATGTGAAAATGTGATTTTCAACTCTGGTGCTCACTCACTGTAAGTCGGCTTATAACAAAAGGGTCACTTTGATTTTCACCACCACTCGTATTGCTGACACAGAGCACGTGAGGGTACCTCAAAATGTAAATGAGTCTCGGACAGTCTTTGTCCCGTGTTGCGTCAGACTGAACTGAGACATGTGAGTACACTCGTGATTAGATGGGTGTTTAGAGCACCTTGTGGATTGAATGCCCCCAGCCGTTTTGGTTACAGCGCTACTTTGATTAATTAGTGTAATAAACTAAACATTGTTTTGTTAAGTTTCTTTCTCTTACTAATGGAGAAGATATCAAAGTAAACGCCTAAACTCTTTCCGCGCTACAAAGGTTTCGTTTATCGATGTACTAAAGCTTCAAACTTTGATTTTCGTTTTTCTCCAACTACTGAAACGCTATGTACGCTGCTCTGGTTAGCAACCCTCAATATATAACAGTTGAATAATCGACCCATTTCCCTGAATTAAATGTTAAGGAAACACATAGGTATGGGCAATGTATATTATCGAGTGCATATTTTACATCTTCACTGCAGCACCAGACTGTATAATCTTTAGCAGTCGTTGTTCTCTGACACGTCTCCTCTTCTCCAGGATGGTGTTCAGGGTGTAGAGAAAAGGGTTGAGAGCTGAGTTGAGCGGCAGTACCATGATGGCCATGCCCACATTGACCTCACCAGGAATGGGATGACCACTGGCAGACAACAGACCCAACAGACCAATGGGAAACCAGCACAGAAAGTCCGAAACTGCGACGGTGAAAAGACGTCGGGCGATGCTCAGGTCCTGGGATTGTCTGCTACTGCTGCTGTCTGTAGCCTCTATTCTGTTGGCCTGGATGGAAGAGTAGATGGAGGTCTGGCCTGCTGCGATCAGGAGGAAGAGGACAAAGTTGAGGACAACGATAACACCAAAGGAGTAGGTATGGCCAGCAAAGTCTGTGCTAGAAATGGGTAATGGTATGCAGAGCCCTGTCTGTCCATAAAAATGCCAATAGGAAGTGACGTGCAACAGAGGGATAATGGCTAATATAAAACCCACCACCCATATTATTATACATGTCAGCTGGGATGATGTTATACCAAACCTAACTTGGCTAAAAGGAAAACGAGTGACCAGAAATCGGTCGAGTGTGATCATGCAGATAATGAAGGCAGACACTTCACTAGATACCAGAGAGAAAAAACCAGCCATTTTACAGACATAACTTTTTCGCCAGTTGTTTTCTTCCCATAGATAGGTCCCCATATACAGTTGATCTGCCACTCCAATAACAGCCAGATACGCGCCCATTAAAAAATCTGCTATCGCCAAATTCAATACAAAAACTCCAAATCCAGATTTGTGGCTAGTTTGTTGAATGATTACACGGATAACAATGCTGACAGCATTACCTGTCAGAGCAAATATGGCAAACACTGAGAGGAACAGTCTGTAAACGGTGGATCGGAGTAAAGCTTCACAGGACGACAACTGATTAGAAGGTGCATGACAATTTAAACGATTGAATCCTTCAGGCAGAGTACTAGGACAGCACAGTTTGTAGTTATCAGCATCCACTTTTTCAAGTTGTGACAATCCAAGAAAAAGGTGGCGAGGAAATTGTTGGAGAGGACAACCACGAATGTCGAGCACACGGATATGTTTCAGAGACTGGAACCCAACATAACTAACACTCTGCAGTCCATTATTGGACAGATTCAGAACCTGCAGTTTGGAAAAGGATGAAAGAACCTGGGCATCAAGGTGTGTAATTGGTATTGAAGACAAGTCCAAAACTTTCAAAGATGGAAGTGATCCTATTCCACATGTAAACAAAGAAATCAGCTTGTTTCCTTTCAAGAACAATACTTGTAAATTTACAAGTTTTTCTATGTATTCTATATGTATGGTTTGTAGAATGTTGTGACTTAAATCTAAGCTTTGGAGGTTTGGCAAGATCATTTCATCAAGATGACGTAAATGACAGTTTGCCAAACAAAGATGAATGAGCATTTTATTATTTGATACATCAAATGGAGTCAAACCACTACCATTTGCATCAAGATAACGCAATTCTGCATAGTGTTCCACAGGACCTGGTTTATCACAATTGAATGCCAGACCATGGCATTGGCAGCTGGGTTCGCATTGAAGATCACAGAATGCTTCATCATCTTGCTGGGGACAGTGACGTATTCCATCACACAGATAGTTCGGATGAAGACACCACGAAACACCTCGACATCTGTACAATCCTGGACATGTGTATTCGTCACAGAGTTCATCTTCACCTTCTGGACAATCCTTAACATCGTTACATCTGGCAAATATAGGCAAACAGTAGCCATTTTGTATGCACTGGAAATGTGTTTCTGGGCAAACTGAATCAATATTACTATTACCCAAAGACTGTATTGTGAAGAAACCCATGCCATCAAATTCAACAACTGCAGGAGGAGGCAGAGTTTGTGACAGTGTAAGGTTGACATCCTCCCCAAGCTTGCAATTTGACTCATCCATTCCATCAACGCAGTCCTCTACTCCATTACACTGATCCTGAATACGCACACACTAACGCATCCACACAGCCAGATGTTCGTTGTTAAACAATCTCTCGATGTCTTACTTAGTAATTTATGTTACAATGTAGGAAATACTCAAATTCATCAATCTGTCGCTTAAACTGTATGCATTAACAACTGCATTGTAGGTAGTACACATCCCTATTTTATTTGCAGGACAGCTTTACCTTTTTTTTTTTAGCAATGTGTTTACTTTTGTATGATTCTTGGAATTGACCTTTTCTCTATTATGCATAAACGTGTTAGAAGAATTCATCCTAAATTTTTCAGTTTAATGAGTAGAACTGTGACAGCACATGAACGAAATAAGATGAAATTAAAATCAGTCAGTCAATCAATCAATCAATCAATATTTCAATCAATCAATCTATCAATCTATCAATGGAACAATGATCTAAATAATTGATATTCTTCTGAAATACTGAATCGGTATTGTTTATAGTTTATAGCACATAATTGTGTTTTATTACAATTAAAAAAATGAGCTTTCTTGCTTTTTTTAAAAAAAGGTGCTTACAAAGATAATGTCCTTGCTATTATTATTATTATTATTATTATTATTATTATTTATCTAACGCGTTCGCATAAATGTTTTCATGACATTTAGTTCACCATCAACGTTCTTTGTTTTGCCATCAACATTCTTATTATCATTAGTACATCATTTTTAATTCCCCTGTGGGGATATCAGGAGATCTTTCACTAAAAAATAGTTCACCTAATTTCGGGACGTTCTGTGCGATTAACTTCCGTTGAACCAGCTTGACTCAGTCTTGTCCACTTTGCTATTATGTGCTAATGTCTGCTACATTATTGGTCCATTCTCCAAAAATCATAACATTAAATCCCCTGTTTTCGTTTCCAGCATGTTTCAATGTTCTAAATATACTAGTGGTTTGGGGAGATCGCTGCCTAGTCACATCCTTCCCACACTAGGAGGTTCTACTGTAAGGTTTGGAATGTAGTTTTACTATCACACACAAAATACAGCTTTGAAATGTTTCTTTGCTCAAGTACGAGACTCAGTTAGTATTAAGTCAGGCTGATCTTCATGAAAGGGAAAGGGTATACATTGAGATTGAAGGCCAACACATGCTTGAAGGAGGGGTTTAGGACCTAGCTGAACTATAACTTCGCCCATATTTATCCCCGATTGAGAAGAAAATTCACCTCAATCGACTTTTGTTTTGTCAATACATTATCTCCCAGGACGAAGAAGCTTTATGTATTGGTATATCTGCTTGTCTAAAACAGCTTAATGTTTAGCGGGGAGGAGACGGTTGGCAGATAGAATGGCCTGAATGAAGGAAAAGGGGCGGAGCAGTACGCTCACCACATTATGTCAGGATGATATTGAAATGTGCTATGTGGGCAAGATGCGTTACGTTGCTAAGATATACTGCACGGTTTTAACCTTACATGGTGAGAGTCTTGATATAGGCCTAACCATAGCAGTTGATGGGATTATAAACAACTAAAGACTAAGCTAAACTATCACTTTTTATTGTATCAACAATATTCTTTTCAAATTCTGAGCATAGCATGTGATTTGTAATTAATAACTAAACTAAACTAGCATTTCTATTGTATTGATCAACAGTATCCTTTTTAGATTCTGAACACTGCATTTGAGAAAAAACACAGGGCTAAATAGAATTATGGGGTTTCCATGTACATTCCAGTTTAAACGTCGTGACGTTTATGTCAAAATTCCATTGCCACATTTTAGTTATATGAAGAAGCGAATGTTTTCCATGCTTTCCTGTGTTGAAAAGGAAAGAAATAACAAAACTACGACATTCTAACGTAGGCTACCTGTTGAAGACCACAGGTGAAGGCCCTATCCCTCCCACACACCAACTAATAAACTAACGTACCTGTTGAAGTCCACAGGTGAAGGCCCTCTCCCCACTGCACGGTGCATGGACACAGAAGTCCTCGTCACTGCCGTCGTTGCAGTCCTCTCTGTGGTCACACACCAACTAATAAACCAACGTACCTGTTGAAGTCCGCAGGTAAAGGCCCTCTCCCCACTGCACGGTGCATGGACACAGAAGTCCTCGTCACTGCCGTCGTTGCAGTCCTCTCTGTGGTCACACACCAACGAGTAAGGCACGCTCTCCGTCCTCTGTCTGCACGCGAAGCTGGGCGGAAGTGACGTCATGTTGATGCCACACTCGGTAGAGGTCGGAATGGCCCATGATTCTCGGCTTGTCCTGATCACGTGACTTTTCCCCCAGCATGCACTGCTGAGGTCGCAGGAGAGAAATGTATAGGTGAAATGACCTGATGGACATTGGCTAAGTAGCCCGTTTCTCCGAATAAGCTTTAAGCTCTCGAGCTGCGGGGTTTCGTATGCAATGGTTGGGACCTCTGCTGCTGTTTGTAAGCTATTGGAAGGTCCAGTCTCACACAGGGCGTAAATATATAAGGGTTGGTTACACTATCAGACAAAACAAATGAAGACAATTAAAGACATTCTGTCGTGATCATCTCTCACTAAAACTTCTCAACCTTCTTTTCTTTGCTTCTCTTCTGGATAGGATTTGTACCCTTTTCCAGTTTAGCAATGAAATAGTGTATTTTATTCTTAACATGTTGACAGTTTATTTCATAAGAACCTATGGTGCTGTGATAAAAACTATATTTGGTTTAATGTCCATTATATGTGCCTTTTTCTTAACTAAATGGCGCTATGCAATTTGAAGGAAATTGAACATTACATGACGTCATTTAGGCCTACTTCAAGTATATCTGTATAAAATCATGTTTGTATGCAATAGACTATGAGAGGAAGACTACCTATAATAATTATAGTAATGTGCGTGCACTGAAGAACTGACCCCATCTGTTGATGGTTGCTACCGATCTTTCATCTTGTAATTCTGGCTTTTAAGCACGTGTATACATGCGTAAATATACACATGCGTAAATATCTATAAACACACACGCCATATCAAACATGCAGGCAGCACCCACATACACGCCTATAAGCACATACACACACGCACATAGGAGAACACACGTGCGCATATACAAATGCAATTTTAGTAAAAGAGGACACAAACCAGAAACCTTTATGAGGTACATTTTATAGTCATCCTCTTCTGTAAGAAGCCCGCAAGCTGGAAATTCCCAGAATTCTATTCTTATATAGTCAAATTCAAAATTGTTATTTCTGTCGTAGTGAACATCAAAGTGGCGGAAGTAAGCCACTGACCTGTCCTCCCATAAATAGGTATACTTGTATCTGCACATAACAAAATGCGATTGACTTTAAAACTGCACTTACTATTTAAAGAACTCACGACTGCTAGAGAGACAGAGAAAAATGCATTTTAAAAATCATGACACAAAAAAAGAAGTGATAAAGAATCTGGCAAAATAGTCTTGGGATATAACCATCTTGACTGTTAAATTAAGCAAAAAGCAGCATACGAGAGTTATTCTGAAGACGTCAGCAGTGATGTCATCAAGCACACATGTGATACTTTATACAGTATGTAAGTCAAGGGGTAAAATTAAGCATAAGAGCAAATCAATTGGATTTTATTGCAATTATGGTTAATCACACAAAAAGTGTGGTACACAGCAGATTGAATTCCATTTTGTAGTTATTGTTGCTGTTGTTGTTCTTGTTGATGTAATAGTTGTTGTGTCGTTGTCGCTACACATTTAGTTTTTGTCAATGTGCCTCAAAATAATGTGGGCGTTATGCATGATTATCAAAACAGTCTGATATAATCGTTTGCCTCCGCATTTATCCTCGGGCAAGATAGCTGAAGTACAGATACGGACGAAGGTTTAATGAACGTGAATGATTTATCTTTAATACAACCAGTGTCTCAGCACATGGCTTTCAATATGGTACATTATTATTTACTTGATCCTATTGGGCTGCTGTCTTAGCTGTTGCACACAATAAGCTATCTAATATTTTGCAGTTTGTTTCAGTTTAGAGACATGGCTTAACATCCATAGCGCGAAAAAGAAGAACTTTTCTTTTGATGTTCATGATTGGGGGAGGGAGGGGGGGAGGGGGGGAGGCGAGAGAGATTAATACATGTATTTTGTATTAACAGTCTCACTTATTTTTAATGTTTATATTCATTGATACTTGTCTTCATGTTGATTATTCTTGGTTTGTCTTTAATGTGTATGTTTATCTGTATGTAAGTGTTTAGGCCTTTGTTCAGCGCTTTGAGCTCCCTGCAAAGGGAGTTAAGTGCTCTATAAATAACCATTATTATTATTATTATTATTATTATTATTATTATTATTATTATTATTATTATTGTGTTCGTCGTTAGTGAATTCAGTTAAATTAATAAGCATCACTTTCTGTCCTTTTCTTGAGAGTTCAAAATATAATACATGTATACAAGCTTTTGTTCATTTTAAGTAAAACAAATGTAATTTGCACCCAGTTCACCAAAACAAAATAAGTTATTCAATATATTCCCTGCGCTGTGGTCTGATTTTTCACTTTTCTAAGCGCAGTATTGTAGATGGCTGCAAAATAAAATGGATGCTGAAACTGAAGAGAAATCCACTACATTTGGAAAATCTACTTTATTATTTGACTACTATCTACAGCGATACCACAACACTTCATAACCTTTCTGTGCTTTAAAAATGAATAGTGTTTCATTAATTCCATGGATGTTTAGGGGAAGACGGGGTAAAAAGCGCATGGGCGGGTAAGAAGCCCACCCCAATTATCTCATGAAATGAAGCAAATTTCAGTCACATTTTGCCCATGAGACGAGTGTTAATGTCTAGCATTCGTCTCATGGGCAAATCTGACTGAAATTTTCTTTATTTCGTGAGATAATTGGGGTGGGCTTCTTACCCGCCCATGCGCTTTTTACCCCGTCTTCCCCTAGAAGCTAAACATGGACGCTGGCTAATTAGTAAAACAGACAATCATTCGCTTAAAACATAACCTCGTTACCAAAGGATATAAATAATAAATGAAGGTACAAAATGAAAAACAAAATGTCTTAATGCTAAAACTGACAATCGTTTCGTTTTCAGTCGTGAGCGTAGCCCAGCGTAGAATCTAAATCTGGGGAATACGCCACTGATTGTTTGGATGGCACCGTTCCATTCTTGCTGTGTGTTGAAGCTAGCCAGGTTACTGGAAGCATCTTGTTCTTGGCACAATATTCTAGCGTCTACCCACGTGACTCGTTTCATAGGGTCCAGCAGAATGTAACACTTGTTCAGGACAGGGAAGTAACCTGGCTCACAGGGGCAGCTCGTAGTGTTGCTTAGGTCTGATTTAGGACCACAGCCACTGTCAAAACGTAATTTGAAAAGAGACAGCCAGTGCTGATAAAAGAAAACAAAAACGACTCTGAATAAGAGTCTGACAATACACAGTTAACAATCAGAGCTGAATGAATGTAGAACATGTACGGTACCATTCTATTACATTCAGCGAACTATGCCGCCCACAAAAAGTTAGGAAAGCTTTCAAAACACTCATGTTTTGGTTATTTGCTCAGACATTCAAAACGCCTCGCATTAAGACTTAGCAGTCACATACACAAGATAAATGGACTTACAATGAACGAACAAATGTTTCGAGATTGTCATCGGTTGCTATGGTAACGTGAGTTTTAAAAGGCGCCAAAATCAAAAAATGTTTGACAATTTCAGTGCATCAGCATTTTTTCCACAATGTGAATTGGGTAAAATGGTACTCAGCACAAGTCATGTTAAGGACCTGCTACACATCAACTAATATCGTACGATTGTACAATACGATTCAATCACGTGGTCTCGACGCACGAATCAAATTTGTTCTTTGTGCAATTCGGCAAAAACGGTCCTAAGAAAATTGCCGATAGTTTGGAGAGTGCTCTGATCCTCTTCTAGAGCAAGCACTCGACGAACTATCACGTGACTTGGACGGGGTTCTTCTTCTTCCTATTGGGGATGCTTATCTGCCCCATGTCCAAAGTCATCGTTTAGACTGCAGTTGGCGTACAGGAAGCATGCTATGTGAGTTCGTGTCATCCATTCTGCCGGCACAACATGGCTACTCCTACCGAATATATTTATCACTGTTGATTGGCTCATTTATGTTAGTTAAAATATTATTTCTTTAGCCAATCAGACGAGAGATAGTAATATATTTTTCCGCAAACGTTTTACAAAGTCGTTTCTTAGACCGCACAGGCTAGTGTCATTAGGTCAACCAGTTTCATACCTGTAACTGCAGCTTGTCTCATCCTCTTTCAAAAAGCACTCCGACTTCAAATTGCACTGTAGATGTCTGGAAAATTCTGACCAGAAATTCACAGAACAGTTCCAAACACCATAGAACATTTCTTGCGGCTTCCTGCTTTGCTAAGAGGACAAAGCACAATTTGAAAACATTAAAGCGTAAATTAGGGGATAATTGTGGTTGAACAATTGATTTTCCCATTTTAGAATAGACACTCAAGTTGCTTACGCTAACAGAAGACACACCCACAAAATCTTAAAGGGGGTTGACCTAGCCTGAAAGAGCAAAAATCATCTTTTCTTCTTTAAAAAAAAGTTATATTGAATGTTTTGTACTGAAATGATTTGCCATTCTGAAGTGATTTGAAAAACTATAAAATACATTAATTGCTTGAAATATTGAACACAGCTGTACAACCTAATTATCGGGATCTTGTCACAGCCGTTTTTAAAATAATTGCTTAGTTTTTATTTTATGACAAAATTATCATGTATTTATTTTAATGATGTGTGCACATATATGTGTTAAATCATAAAATGTGAAATTAGCAACATATCTCTTATTCCCCATGACAAGATCCAGATACTGCATCCATTTATGTGTACACCAGAACTAAAAGCAATAAAATAAATATTTCTTATACATTTTAGTTCAAAAGTGAGATATGCTATTCTTAGTAACACATACAGATACGTTTTCATTTTGTTTGTTTGTTGTTAAGACATAATATCATTTTCAACCATTCATAAGTTTTTGTATGTTTTGTTGGACTGTGCTTTGCTTTCAGGCTACATTTGGATAATTTCATGGAATAGATTTATTTTTATGAATAAAAGAATTTAGTGACCCCTCATAGGTAGATCTACCCCTTAACACTTCTTCATCTCATCACAGCTCCCCCCATCCCCCCACGACTGACTCAGACTGTCCTCATGGTCTTAAACTAGAGCATGAAATCGCTAAATCAACCTGCCGCGTGGCAGCATTTTCGGGTCCAGTGACCTTCCAGTAACAAACAAACACCCCTGAAACTAAAGTCTGGTCAAACAGTCTACACCTGCACATAACAGTACCCCTGCGCCAGCGAGGATCTCAAGTGTATCTCGCGCACTATTGACAGCTAGAGAAAAGCAGGGGCGCGGCTGCAAATTCGGCTCCAGTGACCTTGACCTTTGACAAATGACCTTCATTTCGAACTTGACCCAGATATCGCATATGCCTATCTGCCTGCCAAATGTGAGCCTCCTGGTTCCCTCCGTTCAAAAGTTGTCCTGTTCAGATAAAGCGATAGATAGATAGATATTATTTTCTTATTTTCAGAACACAGAACTATTCATAAAGTTAACGTTAACTGAGTTTGTTTCTGAGGTTCACAAATACAGACATTGGACACAGCAAATTTTTCTGCATTCCAAATGCACCAACTTTTCAGTCCTTCAGATTTGGGGTATGGAGTTCATCTATTCACTGAGATTTCTCTTTCATACTATTTTTATCCTTAATTTGGATATCATCTCAGTAGGTGGCCCTCTCTAGTCATGTCTATTAGTTTTTTAAAATAAAATTTTAGAACATTATTATTTTCGTCATTTTACATAAGATTTTTGACTATTTCTGGTTTAACTTAGTGCTGGTTTGCTTTTATTGTGGATTTTCGATTTGGTGCAAAGAGGACACCATTCTCTTATAGAATGTCTTCTTGCTCAAGTTGACATCCACTGGACAGTCAAATTGCAAACAATCGAAGAATCAACTGTGGCGGTACCATAGCCGATGAGGTTTCACTGAGGCATGGTTACCGCTACACCTATCTATAATGTTAAAAACTCGGGACTTTACTGGTGTTGCACTGCCTCCGGGCATTGCACCCAGTATTGTTCCCAACATCTTTGTATTTACAAATGTCCCATATGTGTCTATGACCGAGAGGACGTAAAACATCATTTTCACCAGTCAAATTGCAAAATATTACCTACTATTCAGTGGCGGTACCATAGCCGATGAGTTTTAACTGAGGCATGGTTACCGCTACACATATCTGTATTGTTAAAAAATCGGGACTTACTGGAGTGGCACTGCCTCCGGGCATTGCCTCCAGTATTGTTCCCACCATCTTTGTATCTACAAATGTCCCATATGTGTCTGTTCCAGACCGAGAGGACGTAAAACACCATTTTTCATTCATTCAGTCAGTCAAATTGCAATAATCAATCTTACTTATATTATACATCTGTATCGTTAAAAATTCGGGACTTTCCTGGAGTTGCACTGCCTCCGGGCATTGCCTCCAGGATCGTTCCCACCATCTTTATATCTACTAATGTCCTATATGTGTCTGTTTCAGACCGGAGGACGTTAGACGGATTTTCATTCATTCAGTCAAATTGCAATCATTAAAATACATGTTTAATTATACATCTGTATCGTTAAAAATTTGAGACTTTCCTGGAGTTGCACTGCCTCCGGGTATTGCCTCCAGGATCGTTCCCACCATCTTTATATCTACTAATGTCCCATATGTGTCTGTTTCAGACCGGAGGACGTTAAGCGGATTTTGATTCATTCCAGTCAAATTGCAACAGCATCGGTGGTCTAGTGGTAGAATACTCGCCTGCCACGCGAGTGACCCAGGTTCGATTCCCGGTCGATGCATATTTTTAGCAATATATATACATCTTTATTGTTAAAAATTCGGGACTTTACTGGTGTTGCACTGTCTCCGGGTATTGCCTCCAGGATCGTTCCCACCATCTTTATATCTACTAATGTCCATGACTGTGTCTGTTCCAGACCGGAGGACGTTAAACGGATTTTCATCAGTCAAATTGCAGGCCGATCATGCAAGCTGATGAGATCTTCACAGATCGAAACAGCTGTCTTTGCATAAGGCACTGTCCCTCCCCTATTGGGAGAAAAAGCAAATCAGCGCATTTTATTATTTGATTATTTGATTATTTTCACAACACAGAACAATTCATAAAGCTAACGTTAACTGAGTTTGTTTCTGAGGTTCACAAATACAGACATTGGACCCAGAAAAGCTTTACCAAAGCAAATGACATAGATAGATAGTCAAACTGACAGCAGCCCTGAAAACATTAACCAGCTTTCGCGTCGTGGCTGGTTAATAAGATACCGAGTGAAAAAAAACCCACACGCGCGCACAAACACACACAAGCATACATACGCACACGCGTAGAGAGAGACAGAGAGAGAGAGAGAGAGAGAGAGAGAGAGAGAGAGAGAGAGAGAGAGAGAGAGAGAGAGAGAGAGAGAGAGAGAGAATGTCCGATCATTAAAAGAGGGAGATAAATGGGGGTGGGTGGGAGGGGGTAAGTCCGATCATTAAAACCTTGTGATACGAAAAACGTATGAAAAAGCCCCGCAAAAATGGACTGAAAATGTCAGTTTCGCATCCGAAGTGCAAAGTGTTCGTGTCAAAGATGGCGGGAGGAGGTGGTTTAGAACCACACATCTGGAGAACTTTATCCGCCTCTGACTTGTTTCCTACGTACACTCGTAAGGAGGCATAGTCCTCGAAGCATAACTGCAAGAGCCAGTCTACACGATCTATGTCCAGGAGACCCACACTGATCATCACACTGTGGTTTTGTGGAACGGGTACTTCAGCCCACAGTTCCCCTCCTTTGTACATATCCGGCCACCCCTTGTCGAACATGTAGGACTGCACATGTCCTGAAACAACGATAAAAGCAAACCAAATGCAAAATTCACACTGCTGTTCATGACAATGGTTGGAAATATTTCATTTGAAAAAGCTAAACATATTTGATCAGTGATTCCGTCTTCCTGCCGAACATTAATTTTTTTATTTGATCTGTTTTACTTTTGATCTGTCACTTTTCCTTTTCGTGAGGAAGAAAGGAACCAGCAATAATTAGACCGTGAAAACGTTAGATCAACCAGCGGCGCGGCAGCATTTTGAGCTCCTGTGACCTTGACCTTTGACCAATGACCTTCATATTTAAACTTGGCCGAGATATTCTAATGCGTGTTTCGCGATCGTCATCGGTAACTATGGTACGAAAATTTCATAAGGCGCTAAAAATGTGCCTTCGCATTTTTTCCACAATGAGATTTGAGTAAAATGGTATTCAGTACATGTTGGCAGGAAGCTTAAAGAATGCGAACAACTCACAAAAAAGATGCTTTCTAAGCAAAAGAGATAGTGCAATTAATTGCTGAGTCACGATGGCTGTGCAGGGAAAGATGAGCCTTTAGGATCCATAGGAAGAGCCCTGGAATGGCTGCAGGAAGGTGTGGATGTGTAGTAAACCACTGTCACAGCTTAATTAATAATGGGATACCGTCAATTTGCGTGAACATACTAAAAGCGCGAATACTTTCCGTACACAAATTGCGCGAATGTCTGATAGTCAAATTGCGCGAACCCCTTCCGTTTGTGAAGCTCATGCCCACTAACGGGGAGGTTGCATTGTTGCCCCCTGCTCACCAACGGAAAGGGGGGTAGGGTTTCGAGCAGGAATAAGTTTTTAAAAAATTTTAACTTTAATTTCAAAAGTCTGTTCATAAAATGAAACGAAGTAAAATGCAAATAATGTACAGTCGTTCACACATTTCTGGGAACTACAGTCGTTCACAAATAATTGTCGTTAATGTAATTATGCTTAGGCCTATATTATTATTATGATTGTTAGTATTATTATTATTATTATTTTGTTGTTATTATTATTATTAATATTGTTATTATTATTATTATTATTATTATTATTATTATTATTATATTATTATTATCATTATCATTATTATTATTATTAATATTATTATTATTATTATTATTATTATTATTATTATTATTTATTATTATTATTATTATTATTATTATTATTATTATTATTATTATCATTATCATTATATTATTATTATTATTATTATTATTATTATTATATTACTCTCTCTCTCTGTCTCTCTGTGGAATAGTCGCGCAAATTGTATAGAGGAAAAGTCGCGCAAATTGAACTCTGCACACTTTTTGAAAATTCCCTAATAATGACTGACACTTGATACTTGAAGCTGGTGACCACCTTCCTGTAGAGCCACCCCCTCATGTCAAGGGTTTCCCAAGTTCAAAAACATCAACTTTCGCTGCACAACTCTTGTAACTAAGCCAATATTTTCACTATCTCTTCTGTTAAGAAATGGCCTAAATGGAGAGTTGGACACATTCTTTAAGCTTCCTGCTTACATGTGATGAGTACTGCTGCACAAACCACTCTATGGAAAAAATGCTGATGCACTAAATTTGTTGCAGTTTTGTTAGGCGTGTTAATCATAGAAACCAATGGCGACCACGAAACAGCTTTCACTCTAAGGCCATGTTGTGTATGTAACTGCTACGTTTTAGGTTCGAGACGCGAAGCGTTTTGAAGCTACAAGCAAATAACCAAAACATGTGTATTTTGAAAGTGTTCCCAAACAATGTGTGGGCAGCTTAGTTTTTGTCCTGTTCCGAAGAATCAGTCTGAGCATACAATTTACAAATGGTGGTTTCAGTTTTTGTAACGGCGGTGGCGATTGGGAGATCGGAGGGTGACACCGAATTCCTCGCTGTAAAAGTCGTCCTCCAAGGGAGAGAAATCACCATCATCAACTTATACAGCCCACCTGACAAAGACCTGCAACTACACACCCTTCCTCTGACCACCAAGAACCTACTGATAGTTGGCGACTTCAACGGCCACTCACCCAGCTTTAAAGTCAACTTTAAAATAAAACCAAGTAAACAAACAGATTCACAGAAACCTTCAGTTTCTGAAGTCATCAGAACTTGCAATCCTGGCGGAGGAACCACCAGATATGTGGCGCTAAATTCCATTTCTCTGCAGAACTCCCGGTGCCTCACAAAAACGGTCACTTTGTTAGTTTTGGACACCATGGCTAGGAAACTGCCTTTTGTCTTGCAGAGTCTGGTAAGAAACCCAGGAACCCTAGCAGTCATAAATAGATGATCGTCGCCACATCCGTCAAATTTGATAAGGCCGTTATTAACACAGAATAATTTGTGAACAATGACTCCTATGGCCATGTTCTCTGGAGCCGAGAGTTCAAAACGATAACGATATTTGGATTGATTTTGGGGCATTCGGTAAGACACGTTAATCCAGTCCGTTCCCCGGGCCAGCTCTGAATATTTCCAGAAGGCGTCTGTAGCCATGCTTATTCTGATGTCCCCTGTTTCTTCATAGTGCGATCTGTTGTGGTTATCTCGCTGTGCCGTCGTAGGAGTGGAGGTGCTTTTGTTCTGGAAGGCTGTAAAAAGTTATCATATAATGACCAATTTAAAGCAAAGCGATATGTTTCAGGAGAAATAAATGTAAAAACAAAGTGTTTAACGCTTCCATGTTCATATTCGGCCAAAATTAATATCAATGCCCTTTTCTTACATTACAAAAAAAGAACAACTTTAATCAACATTCTTATAATCCCTCCCAAAACAACTTTTTACATTATTGACCTATATCAACATTCTTTCGGCCTGTATGTAATGTGCATGTGATGAAAAAAGGTAAAGGCCCAAACGATAATAGTAAAACCCCCACTTTTTTTAAAGCTTTGATTTGAATTGAAATGATGTAGAAATACGAGGACCTCTCATTATATTTTGCAATGTGGATAACTGGCTGTGTGTACCCTCCTTCTGGCTAGTCCAGATATTAAAGGTTTCCCTAACTAGAACACACACTTTGAAATTCTTTTACACCAAACGGTTATGGCACCTGTCTAAGTCGACTGGGGTATGTCAAAAATAGTGCTCTCTGCGAACTCTCGAGCATCTTCAACTTTCTACATGTGCTTACCCTTTCGCCAAGGCTTCACATAAAATAATAGCAAAACATCACATGGGTCTAATTCGGAAAACTAGATGAATTTGAGACCAACTGAACTCTGCAAAAGTCGGTTTTCTGGCAAAATGTCCTGAGTAGCGGGAGCAGTGTGCTCACTTGCGTTGTCACAATAAGATAGGGGGAAATCGGAATATCAGTGCTTGGACGACTATTCAAAAAGGCCTTTAGGGGAAAGGATGTTTATTTTCCAATCCACCGTGATAGCTCTTCTCATTGCGAAAGGAACTGGACCCTGGAACCAACTTTCAATAAAAATTCAAGGTGACTATTTGTTTGAGAAATGTTGCTAGATTCTTGTACCAGCAAATCGCGTTCATGGATGAATACACGCACATACATTAGTATAGACAGAAAGAAGTAGAAAGGCGGGGTGGATAATGGAATAAAGAAATGAGAAATTTCTGTTTAGAGAAAGAAGTCAGAGCCATTTTGACTTCCTCTAAGCGCTGGTCTAAGGCTATGTCAGACCACTTGACATAGGCTAGAACACCAAGGCTATATCATAATGTTGCTATGCTATGCGTGGTTATGTGGGGATTGTCTTTAGCCATGACAAGCTCCTAGCATAACATCATCAGTCTCCCAAATCCCCCGAAGACAAGAGTGTGGCTGCCCACTTGGCGGGTATTCCAAATACGGTCACACACCGTAAGATGTTCTCATCCGTAGCTGATGCACTTGTACCATTAGTGTTCAAGTGCTTCGGCTGCTGTGATGATCCCTGGAGTCTATTAGCCAGGGTACGTCAACAACAACAACTTCCTCAACCCGTTCCAAGACCAGATTCACCGGAGGCTCGCTCCAGCTCACGCTGTCAAGGCCATTAATTGTATTCCATTTTATTCCAGCGACTAAGCAACATAACACCCCCGTTGCACATAGGCCACGTTCTCACTACGTCCTCCACGATCAGCCAAAACTGATCTCATGCAAACATGCAAAATGAAAATACATTTATTTTGTATGACAATGCACCTGTACATCCCATTTAGGCCTAATTATAACATAATAAATCACATAAAAAGAGAAGGAACAAAGTGAAGTAGAACATATTACATACAAACATCAGATTACTATAAAGGAATGTAAATTCTAAAACATAATCACGTATGAACATCCCGATATAACCAAATAATAACAGTTTAAAAAGCTACACATGACTGGAATCTCCACATCGACCCAGCACCAGAACAACTTGTCACTAAGGAGCTTTCTGCCATGAGGACGTAAAACCGACACTCAACAACAACAACGGAATCACAAAACGACACGCATTCACAGCCACATAGGCCTACGCACACAGAGGGGGTGAGAGAGAGAGAGAGAGAGAGAGAGAGAGAGAGAGAGAGAGAGAGAGAGAGAGAGAGAGAGAGAGAGAGAGAGAGAGAGAGAAAAGAGGGGGGGGGGGGAGGAATATACTAAAACAAGGTACATGTTAAAATTGTTTACTAAGACAAGAAAGCACCGTCAAATATACTACAATGCGTTAAATCATCTCATACATATGACATAAAATGAGTTATTATCAAATATTAACATAATATCAACATATCAACACACTAAGAAACGGGAATATGCACGCACACCCATCCCTTACCCACCATGCAGTATGCATATACTCACCCACAGAGACAGAGAGATAGAGAGAGAGAGAGAGAGAGAGAGAGAGAGAGAGAGAGAGAGAGAGAGAGAGAGAGAGAGAGAGAGAGAGAGAGAGAGAGAGAGAGAGTACACTTTCCCTACCATTCACCAGGATAGCTTAGCACGCACACACACTGACATTCACTCATAAACACATTCATTTGTTCAGCAGAGAGATGGAGACTGGGATGAAACTGTTTCTTGTTTGGAGGGTCCTGAATGTGGGGGTGCGGTAGTGCCTTCCAGAGGGTAGAAGTTCAAAATATTGACCGACCCAACGACTGCTGTCGGTGGCTATCACCCGCGCCTTTCATTGCACTTGTCGCTCGTACAACACACTCATACTTTCTTGTCTCACTCCCACAATCTTGCTACAGATATCCACCGTTTTGTTCAATTTATAGTTATTTTTTAAACTCAAGCTGCCAAACCAACAAATGAAGGAAAACGTTTAAACAGATTCAATGAAACACATGTAAAAGCCTTGCAGAACAGTTTCATTCACACCAAGATTTCTAAGCATTTGCAAACAATAAATTCAAGACTGACATTTGTTGTAGATAAGATGAACATTTGCAGTAACATTCAACTTGTCATCGATCATTGTTCCTAAATATTATGTTCATCCACACGCTCAACTTTCACACTACGAATAAAAAGGTCAGGCACAACAGGTGGATTCTTTCTAAAAAATCTATACACAATTCCTTTGTTTTCTGTACATTCAGGTCCAGGCAGTTCTCTGTTCACACCATGCTGCAAAAGAAAAAAACTTAATTTAAGTATACAGGGTCAGAGTTGGGAAGATCTAGGAGAGCAGAATCATCAGAATATTTCACAAGTGGGGTGGAGTCAGTGCCAGTGCAATCATTAGTGTAGAGAGTGAAGAGGACCGGTCATAGAACAGTGCCTTGAGGAGAGCCAGTAGAAGTGTGCTTTACAGACGAGATAGCTTTCTGAAAGTGGTCAGACTGAGATCGTTTGACAAGAAAACTGATTATCCATTTAACAAAGCGAGGACAGACATTGTAGGAGAGGAGATTAGTGGCCAGTAGATGAGGTTGGATGGTGTTGAAGGCAGACGAGAAATCAATAAGGAGAATCCGTACAAAAGAGCCAGTTTTGTCCAGGTGTGTGTATGTGTTATGAAGGAGAGTGAGTGTTGCATCGTCTGTACTTCTGTTGGGTTTGTATGCAAACTGATTAGGATCAAAGAAAGAGGTAGTCTGTGCTGTGATGTATTTGAAAATGAGTTTTTAAAAACATTTCATAACTATGGAGGTCAAAGCAACAGGGCGATAGTCATTCAAGGAAGAAGGTTTAGGTTTTTTTGGGACGGGACAAATGGTAGACTTTTCCCACAGATCAGAAACAGAACAAGCATTCACAAACAGTGAAAACAACATACTAAAAACATGACATAATTGACTAGCACATGATTTCAAAACACGCCTACTGATGTTGTCAGGGCCCACAGCTTTTCTAATCTTCAGTTTGCTTAACAAACCCTCCACTTCTGCAGCCTCAATCACACATTCACTCGTATCATTCACACGCTCATCACACATTCCATCCAGTCTATTCACAACATGATCCAAATTCTCTTTCACATCATCACGCTCGAAACGGCATAAAATCAATTCAATTTTTCAGAAAATTCTTGTTGTTTCTCCAGGAGCATGACCGATGTCTGGCTGGCTGGCGTATTCTGCCCAGTGAGGGTTTTCAATTCTTTCCAGGCATCGGCCATGTTCCCCTATTCGAAATGGGATTCAACCTTTTCTTTGTAAACCTTCTTCTGGTCTCGTATTTTGTCAGACAGTGTTGTTTGGATGGTCTTTCTTTCTGCTTTGGTTCCAGTCTGAAAAAGCAACTTCTTTTGATTAATTGTTGATTTTAGAGATTTGGTCACCCAGGGATTATTGTTAGGGACTATGTTCACAGTTTTCTGGGGAATAATCAGGTCTTCAGAAATGAAATGTAATCAGAAACAACATCAGCGGCTTCACTCACACTCGTACGAATCAATCAACACATTCCATTCCGTACATTCAAAGCATCCTCTCAGTTCTTCCACACTTTCAGGCGTCCACATTTGCACACACGTTTTCTGGATTTTGGGTCTATACTTAGGCATGAGGCAGACAGTTATGGTCAGAACCACCGATAGAAGGCAGAACGACAGATGTAAAGACCCACTGACCAACCACGATTAGGTCCCTGTTTTTTCTGGGTAGCTTTGACCTACATACAAATTCCCCCAACTTCAAATTGAGGCTTCTCTTTAAAATGATGATTCGTTTTTAATTTGGGGACATTTATTATATGGGAGTCAAACCTGGTGATTTTTTTTTTTCTTACCAGCTATTAGAGGGAAAACACGTGAAACTCGTGATTTTGACACGTGATCTGGTGGGTCTTTAAAAGCATTTGGAATATTACCATAGCAGTCAAGGGTATTTTCATTTCGGGTGTAGCAAGATACATAATGGTTAAAGGTAGGAAGAGAAGTTAAAAGGTTGCAGTGATTAAAATCAGCTTTTGTGAACAACTGTGTGTTCCGAACAAAACTGTAACTATATATGGTAATAACAAGCCCTGGATTAGGTATAGAATTAAGTCTAAATTAGCTGCCAAAGACGACGCATACAACGCATTAGAACGCCTAAAGTTAGAAGAGTCCGACAAATCATTGCAAGACCATGCTAGACGGCATTTCAATCAGACTAAGTATGAAGTAGAAAAGGAAATCAGACATGCTAAGATAGAGTACCGTCAGAAAATCGACAACAGTTTTCTTCAGACAATACTAGGGCCGTGTGGAAAGGTCTGCAGAATACCACTCAATATAAACAAAAACCAAGAATTAGTACAGATGACCCAACACTTCCTGATCAACTGAACCATTTCTATGCTATGTTTGACAGACTAAATACAACTCCAATGCACCAGGTAGACTCTGAAGCCTCTGACCCCGCCTTTGTAGTGCAAGAATCAGATGTTAGGAAACTGTTCAGGCGGCAGAGTGTAAAGAAAGCCGGTTGGCCAAATGGTATTTCGTCACCGTACCTAAAGCTGGAGACAGACTATGCGACTGCCTTATATGACTCGATCAGGTCGTGACGTTGACCAAATTTTGTTTCCCGCACAGAAGAGGTCACAAGCCATCTGACTCGATCAGAACTCGATCAGTGAAATTTAGAACCCGCCCTATTCGGCCCTGTCACCTGACTGGACCCGACTGAGTCAGACTGATCGAGCAGCATGGTAATCAAATGAGGTGAAACGTCACTACCTGATCGAGTCACATGATGCAGTCACATAGTCTGTCGCCGGCTTAAAACACTGTGCTGATCAGCTTGCCCCTATTTTTTTTTTATTGATTTGTTCAATGTATTCCTGTTGCAATGCAAAGTACCATCATCTTTCAAATCGGCTATTATTGTTCCAGTGCCAAAGAAACCTAAAACAGTCACACTTAATGACTTTAGACCCGTTGCTCTAACATCCATTGTTATGAAAGTGTTTGAACGCCTTATACTCTGCTGACTGAAATCTGTTACTGATTCTCTAATGTACCCCTTACAGTTTGCATATCGGGCAAATAGATCTGTTGAGGATGCTGTTGTCTCTTGGTCTTCATTTTGTTATCCAACATTTAGAGAAAGCTAATACCTATGCCCGCATTATTTTCATTGAGTGAAGCCGCTGATTTCAATGTGTGTGTGCGCCCGCGCGCGCGTGGTATGTGCGTGCGTGTGCGTGTGTGTGGTGGGGTAGGGGTGGGGGGTGCGCACGCGCGCGTGTATATAGGGGAGTGTGGCTGTAAGTGGCAGTACGTAACTATGATCTTGCAAGTATGTATGTGTATGTGTACGTGTGAGCACACATGCGTGTGTGGAAAAGAGGGGCGGGTGGGTGGGATATGGTGGTTGGAGTGTGTTTGCATGTGTGCTATGCATAATTTATTATTATACACGTACAGGGTCTGTGAGTTGCTTCTTAAATTTATGAATATGTACATAAATATGGTGTTTGTCTGATATATAATTGATGTTTTAAACATAAATGTGTCTTTATATTGCATTTGTGTATTCTTATGTAGAGCTGTGTACTTTGATGTCTTGTTTCATATTTAAGCATGATTTGGCTTCTCCCTCACATATCAGGATGACTTTTCTGTCTTTGAATTTTGTACGCAAGTTCTTTATATTGCGTTTGTGTATTCTTATGTGATATTGTTTTATGTGATGTCTTTTATGTTGACATCGCGGGTGTTGCCATATTTAATTTATCATTTTGAGATAATAAAGATTTGTTGAAGTTGAAGTTGAAGTTCTGCATTTATTGTCCCCTCTCAACTTATTCAGAAGCTCATTAGTATGGATGTGAATATTGGGTTGTGTAAATGGATTGCAGATTTTGTCACCAAGTTGTCAGAGTTGGCAGTCATGTATCGGAAAAGGTAATTTTAAACACTGGTGCCCCCCAAGGATGTGTATTATCTCCCTTGCTATTTACATTGTTTACCAATGACTTTCGCTCTGTAAACCCATCTGTTGCAGTTGTTAAGTTTTCCGATGACACTACTATGGAGGGGCTCATTACTAATGGCGATGAGGCAGGGTACAGGGATGAAGTTGAAACGATGGTTGACTGGTGTGCCACTAACAATCTTGAGCTCAATGTTTCCAAAACTAAAGAAATGAAAAAGAAAACTCCCCTCCCAGCATTATCTGGTAAAGGTCAGGTAGTTGAGCAAGTAGAATCATTTAAATTCCTAGGTGTGCACATTTCAAATACATTAAGCTGGGAAGTCAACATAACATCATCCTGCCAAAAAACACAGCAGAGACTATTATTTCTAAGACAGCTCAAGAAATGTAGGATAAGTACAGCAGTCTTGACACAGTTCTATCGATCTGTCATCGAAAGCATACTCAGTTTTTTAATATCTGTCTAGTATGGATCAGCTTCAGCTAAAGATAAAAGGAAACTCCATCAAGTCGTCAAGACAGCCTCAACAATCATAGGTCACAAACTGCCATCCCTAGATAACATCTATTGTGTACGCATAAGACGCAAAGCTAAATCCATCATATCTGATAGCACACACCCAGACAACCATCTGTTTCAATCTCTCCCTTCTGGTAAAAGGTTCTGCTCTTTTAAGTGCAAATCTAACCGCCTGAAGAACAGCTTTTACGTGTGTGTGTGTGTGTGTGTGTGTGTGTGTGTGTGTGTGTGTGTGTGAGAGAGAGAGAGAGAGAGAGAGAGAGAGAGAGAGAGAGAGAGAGAGAGAGAGAGAGAGAGAGAGAGAGAGGGAGGTGAGGCATGTGTTGGTATAAATGTGTATGCACACGTGCATGTGTGTGTGTTGGTGTGCGTCTGAGAGATAGAGAGAACCTCAGGGAGAGACTGATACATAATGATGTATTCTGTTTTTTGTTACCCTTGTCCATCAATGTGCCTGCTTTCGTTGTTGTTGGGTTGTGTCTTGTGCAAAACCAAAACGATTTCCTTTGTATTATGATGCATTGGCTGATTACAGAAACTTGAATCTTGAATCTAAAACAAAGCAAGGCGCATCATGGTTAATTAGTTGTAGGGAGCGCACGGTGTCGGCGATCTCTGCAGCAGCACGCGCAGCATGGACAGTGTGCACAGACATATCTCTGGAGCAGCACATGCAGCACAGACACGTAACACACGATGACGAACAGCTGACCGAACTCTCGTGGCAAGTATTTGGGTCGCAATGACACAGATAACAGTTCACAATCAGCTGAACACAATTTACGTTAAAGACCAACCAGGTCACGTGTCAAAATCACGGGTTTCACGTGTTTTCCCTCTGAGAAATCTTGTTTTGACCAGGTTTGACTCCCATTCAAATGCCCCCAAATTGAAAATGAAACATCATTTTAAAGAGCGGCCTCAATTTGAAGTTGGGGGCATTTGTATGTGGGTCACAACTACCCAGAAAAAAACAAGGGACTTAATGGTGGTGGGTCAGTGTCTTTAAGCGCACAGGCACACACACACACGCACGCACGCACACGCACGCACACACACGCACACACACACATATACACACACACACACACACACACACACACACACACACACACACACACACACACACACTTCATTATCTGCTATGTTTCAGGAATTTAAAAAAAACGCAAGCTCTTCTGGACAATCAGTAAAGATTAGCCTACTCAAAATGTGTTGTGTTTACTCATTCATTTAGTGAATCCTATATTGTAATTTGTCTTCCTCTTTTACTGTTCATTAATAATTTTGCCCCAAGTCATTTGGACTACTACGACATCCATGAACATGTTTACATTACAGGGAAATTAAAACAAACGAACAAACAAAAAACTGGCGCATAAAATTATATCGATTACTAAATAGGCCTAAGGCCTGTCTACGAAATCAACAATTTTCGATGTTGACTATGCGCACCCGCCAGCTTGTGTATGTCTGTCTGTCATTTCTGACATAATTATTGCAGAGAAGGCAACAGCTACTTTGGAGGGCTGGACTAGAATATGTCTTAGACTTCAGATGCCCTGCCCAGGATACATCCCCACTCTTAGACAAGAGATGTCTAGGAAAGCTGGCGACGGAGAGGGTCACCAATGATAGCCAACGGGTCCCCAAGGCCGACTTGAAATGATTTACATTGGAAACCCCGGAATTTAATGGATCTAGAAATGTACTACTACGTTATTTGTTTGTTTTTTACATTAAATACAACTTTTGCAGTTTTAGCAAGCTGCTATTGAAATTCACTTTGATTAAAAGTTTCATTATCACTCGCGGAGTTTACGGAGCGAAGGTGATATTGTTTTTGTTGTGTAAGTAGCTGTGTATGTATGTATGTGTGTGTGTGTGTGTGTGTGGGGGGGGGGGGGGTGGTGGTGTTGTTAACAGCATATCACCATGAAGGAATAAAGATAGGAAGATGAACCTTGATGTGCATGTAGGCTAGGTACTGTAGATGTGCCTTTTGGTGTCAAGGTCAAGGTCAAGGTCATGACCTTGAAAACTGAAAATCTATTTTTAGCCATATCTCGGGCACCAGTCGACATATGATGTTGAAACTTGGTATGAAGGTGGTTTGGCTTATGCACCTTCCGAATATTGTTGATCAATCAAGGTCAAGGAGATCACTGGACCCTGAAAATCGGGGGGTCGGAAAAATGGACTTCCCAAGATAACAGCATATCACCATGAAGGAATAAGGATAGGAAGATGAAACTTGATGTGCATGCATGTAGGCTAGGTACTGTAGATGTGCCTTTTGGTGTCAAGGTCAAGGTCATGACCTTGACGTATGACCTTGAAAACTAAAAAACATTTTTTTGCCATATCTCAGGCACCAGTCGACATATGATGTTGAAACTTGGTATGAAGGTGGCTTGGCTTATGCTCCTTCCGAATATTGTTGACCAATCAAGGTCAAGGTCAAGGTCAAGGAGATGGCTGGACCCTGAAAATCGGGGGGTCGGAAAAATGGAGTTCCAAAGATGAAATCAGGTGGGAATGTTGGC
>JAGGCT020001725.1:5000-25000 GCA_017654935.2 Phymorhynchus buccinoides
GAGAGAGAGAGAGAGAGAGAGAGAGAGAGAGGAGAGAGAGAGAGAGAGAGAGAGAGAGCAGACCTGTTTACCCCAGGCTACACAAGTCTCGAGTAGTCTGGATAGCTGAAATGAGTAGTTTTGGTGCAAAATGTGTAGTTTTATTCATTAAACCATCAAACAATGTTCACTGAAAAGGAGTAGTAATCAAGAATTAAAGAGCATTATTTTCAGTTTTGAAGACTCACTGTAGTAGAGATCCAAATTGAGCAGACTACTACTCGAAAAGAGTAACCAGGTCTGAAGAGAGAGAGAGAGAGAGAGAGAGAGAGAGAGAGAGAGAGAGAGAGAGAGAGAGAGAGAGAGAGAGAGAGAGAGAGAGAGAGAGAGAGAGAGAGAGCATGTGTGTGCACAGTCTCTTTCCACACTATCACACACAACACACATACATCTGCTAAATAGCAAAATTAAAAAAACTGGGGAAAAAAGACTAAACCTCCATCAAGATAGACAATTCAATTTCCATTTGTTTAATTAGGCCCAGACACTGTTGACAAATACTGTTTTTGAAGTTACCACAAAGAATTTAAAATAAAAAAAAGACAGCGAGGGGGTGGGGGGCAACAATGTAAATGAAACTGGTTAGACAGGTTAGCCATACATGCTTACAAAAAGCAATTACACAGAACTCTCTCTCTCTCTCTCACTCTCTCTCTCTCTCACACACACACACACACACAATATCCAACTGGTTACGTAAAAATATAATTTAAAAAAAAAAAAAAAAAAAAAAAAAAAATGGCATACAAAATGTCCATCAATATCAGCAATGACTTTTCTTTTAACAGAAATTCTGTTAAATAGCAAAATACTAAGCGAGAAATAAAATAAAATTGCGATTTTCTATATTTGAATTCTGAATTTTTGCAAAGACGCACCAAATTCTCATGCAATGTTCTTGGGATCATGCAAATTTCATTCAAATCTGTTCATAACTTTGTGAATAAATTTGCCCCCCCCCAAAAAAAAATAAATAAAAAAATAAAAAAAATAAAAGAGGTTAACAAATCAAGGCTAAACATAAATCCCTTGCCAAAGATAAAAAAACAAAACAAAAACAAAACAAAGTAAAAAAAAACCAAAAACCATTACATAATACAAAAACACGTGTTTCAAGTGGATCTAGCTGACCTATTACGTTATGGTACAGGTACCGACACAGAGGATACATAAACAAAAAATTGTGACCTAGCACCACGAAAGGGACATAAAGTGTCAAACTGACCATTCTGAGAAAACTATGCATTTGAAAACTTTCAGACAATTCTCTTTCTAATGATACAAGAACCATTCTTGTATCTTTTTTCGTTGCCGAGTTATGATCATTTAAAGTTAGTAGGGTGTGGGTCGGCCATTTTGAGAAAACAGTTTAAAGTCTAGCCTAGCTGTAGAAAATGCATCTACCTGTTCATGTAAAAACACCCAGCAAAGTCAAAAATCTCATTTTTTGTCAATTTTGAGTTATGGGTATTTTTGTGTTCTCCAACATCTTATCTTTCATATTTAAAAAGGATAATCATTAATATGGTTTCTAAATGGTCTTAAAGTGTTTTAAAACGAACAGGTTGATGCCTTTTCTACAGCTAGGTTAAACTTTAAACTGTGTTTTCTCAAAATGGCCAACGCACACCCTACTAACTTCAAATACTCATAACTCGGGAACGGAAAAAGATACAAGAATGGTTCTTGTATCATTAGAAAGAGAATTGTCTGGAGTTTTCAAATGCATAGTTTTCTCAGAATGGTCAGTTTGACACTTAATGTCCCTTTCGTGGTGCTGGGTCACATTTACTAACCACAACAAAAGAAACAAAGTCTTCAAGGCTTACTCGAACAGGAACATGTGGGACAACAACAAAGATCGAGGGGGGTGTCTAAAGTACAAGATTGCCAGTAAAATTCTAAAGTACAAATGAAACTATCGTTAATGGATACCAAAAAAATAAAAAGTGCCTGTGCCGAGAATTGGATCCGGAACCATTGCCACGACAGACAGACAGACACTCTACCAATAAGCTATCGAGGCTTTCAGTGTTGATGAGTTTCTTAACTCATGTTGCCTGTTGAATACTCTCTAACCCACTAATCTAAAATGGTATCTGTTTACAGTGTTGTTTTAAGTATTTAATTATTCAAATCATTATTGTTTGAAAGCTTGCATAGACATCTATATGTGTGCAAAGTTTGAACAATGTATGCCTTCTATTTCCCGAGAAAATGCCAACGTTAAAGTCTGGAGATGAGACCACGGACGCAACACACACACATACACACAACCGAACAACTCACTTCGTGTTAACTTTGTTAACACGAGTGAGCCAAAAAAGTGGGTCACTCAGTCAGGTGAAATTAAACCAGCCCATCTAAAACAAAACAACTCGTCATCGTCAACAAATTAAACATGAAATAGTGAGGCTAACTTTGGTAAAAAGGGAGTTAATTATGAGAAGTTCCTTCCCCTGATTCATTTTAACAAATTAAAGGCTGAATTTAACACCAAATAATAGAAATACCGAGCATATTTAAATTTTATTTCATTTTTACATTATTTACAACAGCAATGGTCTTCTCAGGACAGTCATCACAGCAAACAATTAACCCTTTCACCGCCAGCCATTTTTCAGCCAAAATATACCCTGAAATTTAACTGGATTGAGAAATTAAATGTATCTGCAATATTGGGAATTCCTCTGTGACATGTATAACATTAGGCCCAGTGTTTCCCATAAAGCACATTTGTGCTTCCCTGAAGCACTAAAATCAGCAAGGGACTCCTTAATTTCAGCACTGTGCATCCCAGGGACGCACACATTTTTCACAGACCAGATCTTTAAATGTTGATTGGGGACCCTTAAAACTGTGAAAAGGGATCTTAAAATTTTGCACAGAGGGTCAATGGGACCCTCAGAATTTATCCTTATGGGAAACACTGAGGCCTATCCTTACCTCCCCAAATTAAGAAAATAGGGTCTGGTTAACTGGTCCTGATTTGATGCCTTTTAGTGACATGGGTGCGAAACCATTGTGGTGCATAAATGCGACATTGGCGGTGAAAGGGTTAAACACATCAACAACACATCCTACACATATTTGCTTTACAAACAAACAAAAAAGCATGACACAGTACATTTCTCATCGACGCCAACAGTTCATAAAGTTAAGCAATGCTGAGAGTGTCAGCCCTTCTGCTTAATAATTTATCACTCCCAGATTACAAAACAAATCGCATAAAATGAACACAAATAGGCAATACAGTGGAACCTCCCTTATAAGACCTTCAAAAATCATCCCAAATGAGGTCTTATAAGGGAGGGGTCTTATAAGGGGGGTAATTTTAATACTTACAAAGAAGGGCAATGTCTCAGAGAAGTAGGTCTTATATGGGAGGGAGTCTTATAATGGGAGGTCTTATAAGGGAGGTTCCACTGTAGTACTAACACTGAGCATAAAAATCAAAGCCAAGTCAAGATAAATGAAATAAACGCACTGATTTAGTATTTACTATCAACAATATTCAAAATACGGATAAAACGGGCACTCCCGTTCAAAACACAAAATCAAGCCGTTTAGTTAAAACACTGAATCAAGAAATCTTAGATTAAAAACTGCACCAAGCGTTAAAAATGGATGAGTTTTTGCAAGAAACACGTCAAGATAAACAAGAAAACACCCTTTACAGAGATCCCAAAACTCACTTTGCTCTGGTTTCCTAGAAATCAAACCGTCAAATCGGCGATTCCTTCTTGGCGGAGGTGCCGGAAGTCAAATTCTTTGAGTGAAAGAGAAGGCATGTGCTTTCTCTTTTCTAATGGCCGCCTGAGTCGCTTAGACCAAATCATGAAATGTTCACAATACAAGCCTTTTTATTTAGAGATTACCAAAAGGAGTTTCGCTCACAACCAAGGAAATAGCTCTTTTTTAATTTTTACTGCACTACAAAGAAGAAAAAGCTTCAACCACTCTCAGTGTCCTCCACCCACCCCGTCCAAAATGGCCTCTCTCTCCGACAACTTCACCAAGGAGGAATCGCCGCTTTGACGGTTTGATTTCTAGGAAACCAGAACAACAAATTGAGTGTTCCTATCGATGAAAAGGCTGTTTTTCTGGTGATCTCGACGCGTTTCTTGCAAAAACTCATCCGTCAGGGTGCCCCTTTAAAATTCGTTTAAAAAAAAAAAGGATGTAAGTATGAAGGTTATTCATGCACATATAGACCCACACAGAGAATACAAATTACAAATAATATTTCACTATTTAACTACAGTGTATAACTATTCTTTATGAAGGAAATTTTAGTGGATGAATCATAGTGCTTACAAAATAATTTATCGATTTTATAGCAGATAAGAAAACAGCATTTACAGACTAAAAAAATTCCCTTTGCTTTAACTTGGATATAGATTATAAAACAAAATTCTAACAAATTGGTAAAGGTCAAGATGTGCCACCACCCCTACATTTCTCGGTTAATTGTATTTTTCCGTTTTTGCCTTTCTTACCATACATAAAGCTGTATTTTAGGAACCTTTTTAGCTAATAACCTTTTTGGAATACTAACCCTATCCCTAACCCTAGCCCTAAACATAACCCTACCCCCCACCCTAAAAGACGGAAAAACGCAACGAACCACAAATGTGACAAATCGCGGTGTACTGCAGTACATAGTGGGGGGCAGGGTTAGGTTTAGGGCTAGGGTTAGGGTTAGTATTCCAAAAAGGTTATTAGCTAAAAATGTTCCTAAAGTACAGCTTTATGAATGGTAAGAAAGGCAAAAACGGAAAATACAATTAACCGAGAAATGCAAGGCGGCTGGCACATCTTGACCTTTACCAACAAATTAAATACATACATTCTTTTTTCAAAGCAGGATTCCTTACCCTATCATCTATCTTAATCTACTGACTACCATGCACATACACACACACACACACACAGAGTCAGAGAAGTAGACATCAACAGAAATGGATAATTCATCTATCTCTTACCCATCTAAAAAAAATAAATACATGATACAGTGGAACCTCCCTTATAAGACCTCCCATTATAAGACCCACCTCCCACATAAGAGTAAAGACCTACTTCTCTGAGACATTGCCCTTCTTTGTAAGCATTAAAATTACCTCCCTTATAAGACCCCTCCCTTATAAGACCTCATTTTGGATGATTTTTGGATGTCTTATAAGGGAGGTTCCACTGTAGCACTTAGTTGCTTCCACATGGGGATCTGTGAGAAGATTTAGGTCTTAAGTCATCTACAGGCCCCCTGGTGGCCGAAGAGAGAAGCCAATACTTCTACTTCAACTTTATTTAGTCATCCAACAAGGATCATTTTCTTGCGGACACGTCAAACATACACACGAGAAACAAAACACATTTATAAATAACAACAGATAAATACATGCATTAAAAGTACAGTGGAACCTCCCTAGTAAGACCTCCCATTATAAGACTCCCTCCCATATAAGACCTACTTCTCTGAGACATTGCCCTTCTTTGTAAGTCCGTCCTTGTATGTGCGTGTGTGTGTGTGTGTGTGTGTGTGTGGTGAATAACTTTTAACATTGCGATTATCTCAAAAACGTCAGTCAGTAGCTCAACCAAACTTTGCACAATGATAAATACCATCAGGACCTTTCCAGTGACTGCTTTTATGAACAAGTCACCAGAGCGAAATTGGTAGCAAATCAATTATTATTTGTTGAAAGCTTCGACTCTTGTTTCCTTCATTCTCACTAGCTTCTTACTTTTGTTTTTCAAAATTTCTGCTGGTTCTTCTTCAAAAGAAGATGCATACAATTTTCGTAGAACATATCATTTGAATAACACTTCTTTGCACAAACTTTGCATACCTTTCTCTCTCTACATTCACAGAAAGTCAATGTGTCCCAATACCTACTCCTTGCTGAGTGTCTCCACAGCGTCGGCCAACGTGGCCAGGTTCTGCAGGTCCCCAGGATGCTCTCTGCTCATGTGTCTCTTCAGCTGCTCCGAGCGCGCAAACGCCGCGGGGCAGCGCTCGCATTTACATGGTTTCTCCCCGGTGTGGATTCTCTGGTGCCGCGCGAAGCTGGACTTGTCGGAGAACTGCTTCCCACAGTACTGGCAGGCGAGCTTCACCCCGGAGTGGATGCGCTTGTGGTTGGAGAGCGACCCCCACTGGGTGAAGCACTTGCCGCAGGTGGGGCACTTGTGGGGCTTGAGGCCCTGGTGGATCAGCTTGTGGTCCCTCAGGCTGTTGCGCTCCGTGAACGTCTTGTGGCACACCTCGCACGCGTAGGGCCGGCGCCCGATGTGGGCCACCAGGATGTGCTGGCGGAGCAATGACTTCAGCTTGTAGGTGTTGCCGCACACCTCACAGACAAAGGGCTTCTCCCCCGTGTGGGTCCTCCTGTGCTCCTCCAGCACGTTCCGGGCCACGCACACTTTGTCGCAGATGTCGCAGACGAAGCGCCGGTCCTCGTCGATGCGGTGGATGACGGCCAGGTGGCTCTTGAGGGCGCTCTTGGCCGTGAAACCCTTCCCGCAGCTCTCGCAGATCCACCCGCGCTTCTTCTGGCCGTGGGCGCTCTTCTTGCGGGTGTTCATGGTGTCCCCGAACGCGGATGCGTCCATATTCATGGAGGTGGGCTTGTTCTTCTTGTTGAAGCGTATGTTGGTGTTGGCTGGCGGTGGCAGCGCAGGGTGGGGGTGGCTGGCTGCTGGCACGAAGGACACCGTTAAATGGTCTTCCTCTTTCACAGGGCTGTCCCTGTTACTGTCCTTGTTGCCATCGCAGACACGAACGCCGGTGTTGGTGTCCCCCACGACGATCTGAATGGTTCCCACCCCCTCCACCTCCATGACTCTGGCACCCGAAGTGTCCACTGAGTCTCCTGCGCGCTGCTGGTTCCCAGCACAGTTGCTTGGGTCAGTCTGCGAGTTAAGGAGGGTGACGCTGCCCGTCTCATCCGCCCGGTAAACCTGGCAGTAACCGGGAGGAGGACGTCGTGAACTGCTGGTGCCTGCATCCACCACAGCAATGGCTGTGGCGTTCTCGATGTGATAGGAAGTGCCCTGAGATTGAATCACAGTTAGCGTTGCGTTGTCAGCGTTCTCAGCGTTGCCTTCAGATCCAATGATAAAAATCTGTGTCGCGCTTGCGGCGCTGTTAGGGTCGGCTTGAAATTCTGCAACATCAGGCACCGTTTCAGGCTTCCCGAAATCAACCAGCACTCCTTCCTGCTCGACATACTCCGTTTTAACATCACCTCGGGAATTCGTGTCTCCAAAGTCTTCCGGTTCGCCTTCTGGTAGTGGCGAGTTTAAAGCTACGTCTTCTTGCTCGGCCTCTATGCCCGATTCACCAAGGCTGGAGGGTTGTGCAAAAGAGATGCCGTACTCCACACCTAGGGCTCTTTGATGTGAGCCTTCCCCACCCTGACTAACTTGTGCCTCCAGCACAGCAGGCACGGCGTTGTTGTCAATGCGCAGAGCTCCATCAGACAGGGGCTTCGCTGCCACACGCCTTGCGCTGCCTTCTCCATTGCTGAACTCTTCTGCAGCGAAGAATGACTGCGGAGCAACACTGCACACTGTTCTCTCTGAATAGTGCATACTCTGAGAGAGTTCATTGTTGGAGGGCAATGTCTGGTAAACGATTGCTGTGCTGGGCAAAGTTATGCCATGTTCTTGCCCCAACATTTGCCCGCTCGCTATGTAACTGGATTGAGAGTGCTGCTCAACTGTCGACTCAACAACTGGATCATAGCGCGCGCCAGCAACTGAACCGGAAACCATATCGGCATACGTCTCTGTCGGCTGATGCACCACCACAATTCTATCCCCATCACCAGTAGAGGGATGCTCCAAAACCCTAATAACTCTGCAACCATCATCAGCTGTGGATGGCTGAGACTCTGAAATACTTGCAACTCTATCGCCGTCACCGGCGGAGGATTGCTCCAAAACTGTCATGACTCTGCTGGCGTAAGCGGCAGAAGACTGCTCCCAAACTCTGGCCTCATTTTCATACACAGAAACTGGCACCACTGGCTCAAAACTCACAGAAGACTGGGAGCACACTTCTGGCGTATTGCTGGGAATGTCTTGATCCTGGGTGGAACTGTTCTCCTGACCAGCCGCAATAACCTCCGATGCAGGCACCACGATATCTGACACGGGCAACAGGGCCGCCTTCACCATGGGTTTGCGCACAACGTTCAACGGAATCACGGTGAAATCATTGTGCACCGACTCCCTGTGGTGCTTGAATGGCTCTGGTCGAGCAAACTCGGCATCGCACTGGGAGCACTTGTAAGGCTTCTCCCCCGTGTGGATCCGCATGTGGCGAAGCCTGGCCCCCGAGTCGGCGAAGCTTTTGGAGCAGCGGGAGCAGGGGTAGGGCCTTTCCCCTGTGTGACTGCGCATGTGGGATCTCAGGGACCCCGCCTGCCGGAAACCCTTCCCGCACCGGCCGCACTTGTGGGGCTTCAGATCCAAGTGAATCAGCCGGTGGTCTTTCAGGTGCCGGGGGTCCTTGAAGGCTTTGCTGCAGTGCTCACAAACGTGGGGCCGGCTGTCCATGTGGTAGCCCTGGATGTGGCGAACGAGGCTCTCGTTTCGCGCGTAGGCGGCGGGGCAGATGTGGCAGGCGAAGGGTCTCTCTCCCGTGTGGCTTCGGCGGTGGACCAGCCACTCGTGCTTGGTGATGTAGCTCTTGCGGCAGTACTCGCAGACGAAGGCCCTGTCCCCGGTGTGGGTCTTCATGTGCAGCTTCAAAGCCGACCTGTTGCAGATGTTCGCCCCACACACTTCACACACGCAGCGCTCCTTCTCCGCGCGCGCGCGCAGCGACAACACCGGTTCCCTTTTCCTGCGTGCGGGACCGCTGCGCGTGTGCATGCGCGAGTGCTTCTTCAGCACGTCCTTCGTGGAGAACTTCTTGTGGCAATCGCCGCACTCGAACAGCCTGAGGCCGGCGTGCCTCCGCTTGTGCGCGTTCAGACACACTTCCCTGGCGAAGGCCTTGGGGCAGCGGTCGCACTGGAAAGGCCTGGAGCCCGGCGTGGCTTGGTGCACCGTCCTGTGGTGCTTCAGGTAGTCCATCTTGATGAAGGCCTTGTCGCAGACGCTGCAGACGTAGGGCCGCTCCCCAGTGTGCACCCTCCGGTGCTGATCCAGGTCAAACTTCCTCAGGAAGCTCTTGTCGCAGGAGTCGCATTCAAAGGGCCTCTCCCCGGTGTGGCCAAACAAGTGGATGGTCAGGTTCTTCTCCTGGGAAAACCCTTTGCCGCACACGGTACAAACGTAGGGTTTCACTGCGCTGTGAACTGACCGGTGCTTGGTCAGCGTGCTCTTGAACCTGAAGGCTTTGTTACAAACGTCGCACACAAACTGCTTGAAGGGAGGAGGGATGCTGCCGCCGTCACTGGCAGAGTCCCATCGGTGAACCTGCTCGTGTTCCCTCAGCCCCACCTTGGAACCGTACCTCCTCTGACACACCCCACACACAAAGGGCTTCAGCTTAGAAATACTCCTGTCCCCGTCCTCAGAATCCTCTTTCGCTGCCGTCGCTCTGGGCACCTCTCTGTTCTCTTTGATTTTGCGTTTCAGCTGGCTCAGAGTGCTGCTGGTCACAAAGACCTCTTTGCTGATGCGCCTATCTGCTGGACCTGAAGCTTCGATCGAAGCACGTCTTCTCAGTGCTGAAGGTCTCTTCTTTCCTGGCCTCTCCTGTTCCCTGTCTTCAACAGCGCTAAGGAGGCTCGACTCAGTTGCATCATCAGAAGCTTTGGATGCTCTGGAAGGCCTACCAACTCTCCTTTTTTCGCAAGCCTTAGCCCTGGTGGAGGGTCCATCGCCGTCGTTTTTCACATTTTTGTTATCACCATCCGCATCCACTTTCTTGGACTTTTTGTCCACACCATCGGTGCTGCTTGTCAGCGACTCTTTCACACTGTCTCTGTCACTTTCAGTCACTTTACCATCACTTTTACCTCTCGAGGATCTTCTTCCCTTTCGGCCGTCAGGCTTCTTTGGAGCAGCGCCCTCCGATTCGGGGGACTCGTTGGGTTCGGTAGGTTCATCAGTCTGTGATCTAGCATACACAGACCTCACATTCCTTGGCTTTCTCACATACACTGAAGTCATGGTGCCGGTGTTGTCTCTGCTAACACCCCCCCAAAAAAAACCCTCAACTAAGATGACAGGCACCGAAGCAAGAGGTTGGCATTCAGAAGATGAAGAGCAGAGAAGTCCATTTTTTGAATACGAAGTGCAGAGAAGACAATTCACAGGACGGTGGGTGAACTTGGTAAAACCTTGCTGATTATTTGAAGATCGTCATCCACCGATTCAGAAAACTACAAGTACATTCCAGGTGTCCTATCTGCTGAATGTCATCCAGGTAACTAAGTCCAGAGGAGTCAAACAGCCTGCGGTGGGTGTGCCGAGCCTGAAACACATGGACCCAAGCTACGTGACTTAACAGTGACAGGCTGAACAGATTTTCAGGTTTATGACTTTTTTGTTCATTTGGTCTAGATACATCTAGCCATTTAGTATTCAAATAAACTGGCTTTTCATTGGCTAACACTCTTATTGACAGCTAATAATATGTTTCTGACTTGGGTACATTTGCACACACATTTACAGGTTTACGACTTTTTGTTCATTTTGTCTATACTTCTAGGCATTACTGTTGAACTACTTCCTACTTAGTATTCAAGTAAACTGGCTTTTCATTAGCTAACACTCTTATTGACAGCTAATAATAATGTTTCTGAATTGGGTATATTTTCAGTACTTGTATAATAGATTGTTCATACAGAACTCTAAGCTAAGTAAGAACTATTAAAACAAAAAAATAGTTTGTGGTCTATTTTTACCACTCCAATCGAACCTCCCCTGGCTTTTCAATAATTATGATCTGTAAACCAGAATGTTATCTCTGCACATTTCGTAACTTTTTTATCTTTTGGAAAACATTTAAAACTATGTATCCTACTTATACTCATCGAAAGAAGCACCGCATACTCGTCGTGTCTGTTGTAGTGTCTGTATTGTATGTTTATTATTTTGTACGCTTTTAAAATACATAATTTTAAAAAGCGGCCATGTAATTTGAATCAAAATGTGCGACAATTTTGGAACGACAGACCGACAGACCGAACCGAGAGACAAAGTGAGCCACAAACAAAAATCTGTGCAACGAAGTTTAAGTATGATCGCAAATACATATTACAGTGAAATTTTACATGCATGCTTTTAACCCTTTCACCGCCAGCTGTATTTCAACTAAAAATATCCATTAAATTTACCTGAGTAGAGATCAAAATCCATCTGCAGTATTGGGGATTCTTCTGTGACAAATATAAAATAAGGTCTAACATTCCTTCCCCAAGCTAAGACAACAGGGTCTTTGGATAATATACCCCAATTTGATGCCTTTTAGTGACGATAGGTGTTAAATCACTGTGGTGCTGAAATGCGACTTTGGCAGTGAAAGGGTTAAGTGGATATAAAACTGCTTGATGACTCAAATACATGTATAACCAAAAACAAATCACTAGAATAATAAATCTGGACGAAATATTGGGTACATTTTACGCTCTTGTTAGTTTTTTTAATCGTGATAGTTCTCTCTGCACGAAAAAACAAAAGAAATAAAAGAAATCACAACTGCATATTTTAGTTTATCTTCTTCTTCTTCTCTTGAGGGCCCACGGTCAATGAGCTGACCATTCTGGCTCCTTTGAAAAAAAAAAAAAGACTAAAAAAGAGGGGTTCCGGTGGTGTTCAAATTTCAGTTGGCAGTGGTGGTGTAACAACAAAAAATAGGGGATTGGAGTGGGTAAGGGAGAAGCAAGGACGGAGGGAGGAGGGGTGGAGGGGGGGGGGGGGCGAGACTGATGAGCTACTGATCAGCCTGCAGTCCTGACGTGCCACGCACGTCAGCAGTGAAGTTTGCGATGGAGTCCTGCCGCAGTTCGTTCGAATCCCGGATGGTCCTTGGGACCATTCTATAAATTTAAATTCTATAAATCTTCAGTTCAAAAGTCAAGGGACAAGCCGATTAACGAAGGGAAGCAACCATGCGGGAGTTGCGACTGATCCACATGTGTACAAAAACTAACGGGAAAATGTGCACAGAAATGCCCGAGTCAACAAAATAGAATACTACCCCAAATCACCACCCCTGCCCACCCACCCCACAAAAAGTATGTTAAAAAAAAAAGCCTGTTAACAGAACAAGGTAAAAAGTCTCCTGTACACAAAGTTTACTGTATTTTCTTTGCTATAGTGCGATACTTTTCCCCCCCCAGACTCAGACCCCTGCGCCTTATAATATGACCAATAACATAGTAAGAAAATATAATAACAAAATCTGACATTTTGGTAAAATTTTGGTAAAAATAGTCCGAAAAATATGGTACTCTCTTCGCTTTTGACCAATAGGGCATTTGCCACGGGAGGGCGACCTTGAAATTCATTGAGTTGAATTTAGAGAGTTGAATTAGAAAGGTCAGCGTAACTTGGGCAGAACGTGTGCGGGCAAATTAGTAGTCTAGTATAGAGAACGAACACTCGTGGCGAATGCCCTAATTGATACAAGACAACTAGAATGTCTCAATAAATCAGTGAAATCTTTAATTTTTGTTCATTACCAGCGCAGCCAAACCCCCCCCCCCCAAAAAAAACAAAAACAACCAACACCCAAATATTTTCTGCTAAAAAACCACACAAAAAGAAACAAGCAAAAAAAGGAACAACAGAAAACGGAAAGCTACGCGCGAGTAGTGAACTTTTCCATTGAGAGAACAACAAACAAACTACACGACAAGTGTAAAGTGACATTATTTTATTCACAAGAGGCAAAACAAAACTACTGGATATTTCGGCGAATGTACCTTTATCAACATAGACAAACAAGAAAACAGCAAATATTTTTGTTTTGCTTTTGTGAATAAAATAACGTCACTTTACACTTGTCGTGTAGTTGTTAGTTTGTTGTATGTTCCAGTGACGTTGCAGTCTGATTCAGTTTTTGGTTGCTTACATATTTCTATATTTGCTGTTTGCTTGTTTGTCTGTGTTGATAAAGGCGCATCCACCGAAATATCCAGTAGTTTTGCTTTGTCTCTTGTGAATAAAATAACGTCATTTTACACTTGTCGTGTAGTTGTTTGTTTGTTGTATGTTCCAGTGACGTTGCAGTCTGTTTCATTTTTAATTTTAATTTTATTGAGAAAACAAGTTAAAATTATTCTTCTTCAACAGAATACAGTGGAATCCGCTTAATCGGACACTTTTGGGACCAGGAAAAATATGGCTGATAAAGCGAATCGGCCGATAAAACGAACATCGAGATACTGTATGACGCAATTATGCAAGTCAAAACTGACAAAAGCAATGACGTCAAAATTAAATGTTGCAGTTCAAATTCAAATTCTTTCCCTTTTTGTGATGTGTGTGTGTGTGTGTGTGTGTGTGTGTGTGTGTGTGTGTGTGTTTTATTAATCCTATAACTTGACAGAAGCACGAGTAAAAGACAATGATTTTGTTTTCTTGAGTGATTTTAACGCCATGCAGGGTCTTTCAATTGACAACAGCTCACCTTCCAACTTCACACTCAACCATGTAAACGTCAAAAGCGTGTTGTCAGTTTGTCTGCCTCTGTTGTTCTCCCTCTCAAAAAGGGGTAAAGAGGAAAAATTAGAGAGAAAAAGTGGCCAATAAAGCGAAATTGAAGATTTCAGCTTTGGCCGTAAAAACGAACAAAATAACACATGCTTAAGAAGAAAAAATTCCGTTCCAGAGGAAATTGGCCGATTAAGCGGCTTTGGCCGATTATCCGATGGCCAATTAAACGGATTCCACTGTAGCTACAAGAGAACATAATAATGGACACACTTGACTCACACTTCTCATTCCCCAATAGTAACTCGTCATGATGAAAGCCAGAAGGCAGTACATAACTAGTATCAGCCCTACTTATTCCTTTTGTGGTAGTACTAGAGTACTTAGGGGGGTTGCGTACCCCTTAACCTTTTCGCCGCCAGCCATTTATCAGCCCCAAAAACACATTAAACTTAACTGGGTAGAAATTTTTTTTAAATCAGAAATATTGGGAATTTCTCTGTGACATGTATAAAACTAGGCCTATCCTTACCTCCTAAAATCAAGAAAATAGGGTCTTCAAATAACAAGCCCTGATTTGATGCCTTTAACTTAAAGGCATCTTAAAGTTTAAGAGACATGGGTGTTAAACCATTGTGGTGCATACATGCAACATTGGCGGTGAAAGGGTTTTAACCCCTTGACTGACAGAGAAAATCAAAGAAAAAATCATTGGGCAAATCATGACATGAGCAAAAAAAGACAACTGATAGAGACAATCTGGAAAAATGGTCTGGGGATATGGATCTCTTGACTGTGTTAGAGCAAAAGCCAGCATATCAGGGTTATTCCTCTTCATTTGATGACATCATCAGTGATGTCATCAGGTCAGTACGTAATACGTTGGTGGCAGTCAAGGGGTTAAGGTATTATCATAATATGACATCAATTTGTGGATCTCTAGTTCGATATTGGACAAGGTTTAGGTCACCAGCGTCTAAAAATGTTTCTGCTTCCACTGTATCAACGCTCTGCTTTGTAACTGAAATCGGTTTTCTAGAAGCAAACGGATTTCTGTGAAGACTGTGACAAATTGGTCATTGCGTACCGGTATGGGTCGGTGCGCACCCTATGTACGGGTGTTGCGCTATATATATACATATATGTAACCATAGCAACTTTCACCCCACACCAAGTGAGGAAGGAAACCATAACGTAAAATGAGTAGATTCAGATTTTACCTTCTAACTCCATGAAAGTTGGTCTCTTTCGTTTGAAAGTTGGAACCTGGAAGAAATAAACATCATTGGAATAAATGACGCAATCATGATGCAATTTCTTTACATTTGATTCTCTACGATTTCAAGGGATGGGGGGGGGTGCACTGACCCAGCCAATGCATAAACTCATAAGTACTCTAGTAGCTTCTGTCTTTCACCTAGAAAAGTTTTCTCTCCCACTTTCTACTGGCTGTTTAACTCATTCACATCGCAATGATTCTGAGTCATTAAAAAAACCCTCACAAATCACTCCAGCCATACACACAAACAAAACATACATAAACAAAAGGAGAAATGAAAGAAGATTACGGGTTTTACTTCAGCCTTAGCTGAAGTTCAGGGTTAGACATAGGCAAGTGGTAGATCAAACTTTTTTTTATATATAGACTTTATATCGAAACACCAATTGGTTTCACCACAACAAACCACTACAAAAGCAAAGTCAGAGGCAAAATTGTGGTCTAAGGGTGTGAAGCGAGTTTAGAAGTGACCAAGGTATTGTGCGCACAGATTTACTTCCCATGAAGCAAATGCATCAAATTGACAGCTATCTGTTAATTCCGGACATATATGGCCGGAACGACTTGAATGAGTTAATGTTCAGAAACAGGTCTAGAAGGAAGAAAGAAAAAAAAAAAGAAGAAAGACACTTCAGGTAAACCATCAAATTATAAAAAAATGAAGCGTACGTACAAGATCTTCAAGATCCGCAGCAGGCCTATTTTATTTTTATTTTTACATTGTTTATAGTCCCATCAACAGCAATGGTCTTTTCAGGACTGTCACCACAGTAAAAATATCAAACACGTCAATCCTACACACAGTTACTACACAAACAAAACAAACAGACAGAAAGGCAGCATGGCATAGCACATTTCTCATTGAGTCTAGCCCGCAATGTCAAGCAATGGTGAGAGAGTCAGCACTTCCGCTTAATTTATCACACCCAGATTTTTACAAAATCGTATACAGTGAAACCTTCAAAAATAATCCAAAATGTCTTATAAGGGGTTTTTTTTTATAAGGGAGGTAATTTTAATACTTACAAAGAAGGACAATGTCTCAGAGATATAGGTCTTATATGGGAGGGAGTCTTATAATGGCAGGTCTTATAAGGGAAGTTCCACTGTACAATGAAAAAAAAAATTGAATTTAAATTAAGCAATATCATACGATATTGATTTGAACAAAAAGATTTAATTTAAAAAAACCCACTTTTAATAAGGCTCATCACATTGGCTTGAAGTTGAACAGAATAAGTTATTGCTTCACTTGGGATAAGACAAAATGGCATCCAGTTAAACCATTCGCTGCTTTTAACCGAATGCATCATTGTCATTATTACTGATGGTTATTGGACATCATTCGAGAGCATAAACAATTAATGTGTTCATTAAAATTACCATAATAGTATCAAAATATCGAATTCATCATTGTCATTATTACTGATGGTTATTGGACATCATTCGAGAGCATAAACAATTAATGTGTTCATTAAAATTACCATAATAGTATCAAAATATCGAATTCATCATTGTCATTATTACTGATGGTTATTGGACATCATTCGAGAGCATAAACAATTAATGTGTTCATTAAAATTACCATAATAGTATCAAAATATCGAATTCATCATTGTCATTATTACTGATGGTTATTGGACATCATTCGAGAGCATAAACAATTAATGTGTTCATTAAAATTACCATAATAGTATCAAAATATCGAATTCATCATTGTCATTATTACTGATGGTTATTGGACATCATTCGAGAGCATAAACAATTAATGTGTTCATTAAAATTACCATAATAGTATCAAAATATCGAATCATACATTTTATAAACACAGTGGCACAAAAAAACATTTCTTAAAAGCATGCAAATAAAGACTAGCCTAATAAGAGAGAGAGAGAGAGATGAGAGAGACGAGAGAGAGAGAGAGAGAGAGAGAGAGAGAGAGAGAGAGAGAGAGAGAGAGAGAGAGAGAGAGAGGGACAGAGACAAAGACAAACAGTACAGTAACATGAAACATTTTGAAACAAACATAAAAAACTTTTAAAAGTCGGTTAAATTCCATTCCAAAATGTATTCGAAGTTGGCCTCATAGTCATATCCTAACTATTTGCATACAAAATTTGAGGGTCCCTCCAACCAAACATGATCGTGTAAACATACATACATAACATAGCAGCAGTCCTCAAATCTCTTTGGCCGAGAGTGGGCATGTACCCTGGGCAAGGCATCTCCACTATAAACAAACTCTAGACCATCCCGCCGGAATAGCAGCTGCCCCTCTGCTATCTGGCAGTCATGGTCGTAAAAACGACTGACTGGCATACACATAGTCAGGAACAAAGGGAAGTAACAAGTTACAAGTGGTGGTTGGCCCAGAAGCAAGATTTGCTTCCCTTGCACTGCTACAATGTCTTGCAACAGTAATAAACAAGCAGTGTACGGCACATTTTCAGCTCCAGTGACCTTGACCTTTGATCAACGACCTTCGTTTTTGAACTTGGCCTAGATATCCTAAATACCTATCCGCATGCAAAATTTGAGCCTTCTAAGTCCCTCCGTTCAAACGTTATCACGTTCAGATAAGAGAGCCAGACAGTCAGATAGACAAAAAGTCAGGAACAAACAGAATTCTCTGAAAACATTACCATCTCGCTTCGCGGCTAATAACTAAAAGATAAGCATATGCAACATAATTATGGAAAACTAATAACAAAAAATAATTTTAAAGGTGATGAGGAAACTAAAAAAACAACTATTTACATTCCCCCAAAAATGTTGAATAATTTTAAAAAAATCATAAAAGGATCAAAATAAAATTACAAAAATGCATCAAGCTGCAACAAAACGAGACTTTTGAAAGTTTTCCCCTACTACTAAATAATGTACAAAATTTCCCCATGACCTTCAGAATCTGTACTACAGGTGATAGGGACATCTTTTCAACAACCTCTACAGTCTTTCAGTAAAACCCCCAAAAAACAAGCGAAAAAGGGAAGAAAAAAAAAATATATAAGGCAGGAGATCAAGACACACAAAACTCAAAACCTCTTCGCTAAGTTGTCTCTGCCAACATTGAGATTGTGTGTGTGTATTTTGGTATTTGGTATATTCTAGTCACAGACTTATCTCTGTGAAATTCGGGCTGCTCTCCCCCGGAGAGCGCGTCGCCCCAAGCCTACCCAATTAAAAAAAAATTCGAGGGGGGGGGCAGGGTGAGGATGGGGAGGGTGTGGGGGCAGACTTGGGAAACCTAGCTATCAATTTGGCCATACCAGGCAGCAGGATTTCTCCCTGCTCTTACCGACTTTCAACTGCCGTGGGATTTTTACGTGCGTAAAGCGCACGGGTCAGACTAGCTTTAAGTCCCCATCCGAAGGACTCGACGTTCAGTTTGATTTTCCTGTTGAACTAGAAAGAAAGGGGCGAGGAGGCCGGGATTCGAACCCGGGTCACTCATGTTGCAGTCACGCATTACATTTGGCAGGCGAACGTCTTAACCACTCTGCCACCTTTCTCCCTGTGTGTGTGTGTGTGTGTGTGTGCGTGTGCGTGTGCGTGTATGTGCGCGAGCAGTGTTCATGTGTGCGTTGTTGAAATATAGTTGGAAGTGGTGAAGAAAACATAGGCCGAGTGTGACAGTACTAGAGACAAGCTCATTGCCACATTGTGCACTGCTGAAAGACACAACTCAGCAACAACAAAGCCTCCAGATTCATATGCGAGTGGGCTCCAGCCATATATGCGACCCAGCACCACGAAAGGGACATTAAGTGTCAAACTGACCTTTCTGAGAAAATATACATTTGAAAACTTTATACAATTCTCTTTCTAATGATGCAAGAACCATTCTTGTATCTTTTTCCATTCCAGAGTTATGAGCTTTTCAAGTTAGTAGGGTGAGCATCGTCCATTTTTAGAAAACACAGTCTAAAGTCTAGCCTAACTGAAGAAAATGCATTGACTTTGTCGTTTTGAAACGCTTATAAGACCATTTAGAGACCATATTAAAGATTATGCTGAAGAAAATGCACTGACCTACTCGCTTTAAGGCACTTATAAGACCATTTAGAGACCATATTAAAGATTATCCTGAAGAAAATGCACTGACCTACTCGTTTCAAGGCACTTAAAAGACCATTCATAGACCATATTAAAGACTGTCCTTTACAAATATGAAAGATAAGATGTTAGAGAACATGAAAATACCCATAACTCAAAAATTAGATTTTTGACTTTGCAAGCCTGTTGTGAGAAACTAGCCCAGCGACTTAATGTCCCTTTCGTGGTGCTGGGTCACATATATTATAACAGAAGTTCTATAGCCCTTTAGCCGCCAATGTCGCATTTCTACACCCACGTCACTAAAACTAAAGGCATGAAATAAGGATCTCTTATGCAATGAACTTATGTTGTTCATTAGGGACGATAATTACATGGAGGCTCCTTCTTTCAGGGTGTCCTGAATTGCGGGATTTTTAAATTGCCTAGAGCCGGCGTTGCCAGATTATGAGAATTTGAGATTTTCTTACACACACACACTTGTACAATAAAAAGGGCCTATATAAGCATTTGCTATATTCAAAGGAATGTAGCAAATTTTACGCAAAACTATCTGTATTGTTAAAAATGTCGGGACTTTACTGGTGTTGCACTGCTTTTGGGCATTGCCTCCAGTATTGTTCCCACCATCTTTACATCTACTAATGTCCCATATGTGTCTGTTCCAGACTGGAGGATGTTAAACAAATTTACTACTAAAGGAATGTAGCACTTGTACTAGTCTAGAGGGGTGAAAAAAGAGCAGTAAATGTGTGTGTGTGTGTGTGCGCTGCCCCTGCACTCCGCCGGGGCTGCCCCCTTGCAGGATTTTTGCAATTTCCCATGAGCACCCATGTAATAAAGGAAAGGCCTTATGTGATACATGTCATGGTGGGGGGGGGGGGGGGGGTAGGATTCACAATATTGCAGATGCCAACTTTTCTTCACCCAGGAAAGATTAGAAGTCATTTTGTTCTGAAAAAATGGCTGGCGGTGAAAGGGTTTAACACACACCACACACAAAGGGTTT
>JAGGCT020001726.1:0-5000 GCA_017654935.2 Phymorhynchus buccinoides
CAGAATAAAAATGGGCCTGTAATTAGAAGGATCTTCATAGTCACCCGATTTGTGGATAGGCATAATTTTCGCTACTTTAAATGCTTTAGGAAAACGATTTTTAGTAATACATAAATTGTAAACATTGGTCAAAGTTTCAGCTATTGCAGGAGCTGACAGTTTCAATACTTTAGAATCAAGTCCATGAACGCCTGATTAAGATAATTGAAAACTTCATGTACACTCAAAAGCGGAATGTTAGAGCAATCATTAACATGTTTAGATTCACATAAATTCAGCAGAATGTCTAAATTGTTTTCGGAGGATCTCTATCTGATGTTAAAATTGAATTTGCAATGTTACAAAAGTGTACATTCATGTCTTCGGTGGATAGGTCTTTTGGGATGCTGGCATTTACATTTTTATTGGTTAATAGATTTATTGCTTTCCAAATGGATTTGTTATCTGATCTAGAAGAAATAAGATTATTAAGGTAAGCTCTTTGTGCAGATCGTTTTAAAGAATTGACTAAGTTTTTTTGTTTTTAAAAATCATATTCATTCCCTGACATCAAAAGCCTCTCTCTTTCATTAATGGCAGGGTCTATGTCCTTTGATATCCAAGGTTTTTTAGGGTTATTTCTGATACGTACTGTTTTAAAAGGAGCGTGTTTGTCATAAATATTAAGGAAACTATGGTACCAGATTTCAAAAGCTTCATCTGGATCATTCAACTGATAAACAGAAAGTAACCAAGGAGAATTTGCTAGTTCAAAAAGAAAAGAGTCTATGTCAAAATGAGTGAAGGATCTGCGAGTTATTAGCCTATGAGAATTCCTAGGAATTTTAACTCCGCGCTTTGACCATGTAAAGCAGACAAAAAAGTTATCACTACCGCCATACGAGGGTGAGCATGTTTCTATTATGGTGTTGACTGAAGTGGTGTAAATGTGATCGATAAGTGTTTTCGATGTAGCAGTGATTCTTGTGGGTTTGTCAACTAGTTGAGAGAGATTAAGGTAAGCTCTTTGTGCATATCGTTTTAAAGAATTAACTAAGATGTTTTGTTTTTAAAAATCATATTCATCCCCTGACATCAAAAACCTCTCTCAGCACAAAAGTTTCGCCGACTACACCCAGCTCGAACACTCTGACATACATGGAAAGTACCACCAACTTGTCCAAACACTTGAAGACTGTGTTTCTGACATCAAACCAACAAACTTAAGTTAAATGATGATAAAACAGAGGCTATCCAGTTTGTTCGACAAAATCATGCTCAAAATATCCCACCCTCTATAGAGCTTTGTTCCACCGAAATTATGTTTATGTCGTGCGTTCGTGATCTCGGCCTTCATATTGACTCTGATCTATCTTTGAAACAACACATTACCAAAATCTGTCAAGCCTGCTTTCTTGAAATCCGTCGCATTAGTTCAATTAGACCCTTCCTGACAGAAGATGCCACAAAGACACTTGTCACTTCCTGTATTCTGTCTAGATTAGATTATTGCAATGCCCTCCTCCTAGGCCTTCCTACAACCCCTCTCCAACCTCTTCAACGTGTTCAAAATTCTGCCGCACGCCTTGTATTCAGAGTACCAAAACGGCACCATACATCAGATCTTTTAATGAAACTACACTGGCTCAAAATTGAATACCGAATCAAATACAAATCTGATTGCCTCTGCTACAAAATCGTTACAAAAGACGCACCAGCCTATCTTTGCAACCTTTTCCAGATCTACGTTCCTGCCCGTAGCCTTCGTTCTTCCTCTGATGACCGTATTTTTCAAATTCCCTCTTACCATCGGAAACAACACGGCTCCAGAGCATTTTCCGTTTCAGCTGCTACACTCTGGAACTCACTCCCTTTCAGCCTTCGTCATGCCAAATGCTTTGTAACGTTTAAGTCTGCTATGAAAACCCACAACTTCAAACTGCAGCAGCAGAGTACATATAAAACTTAGAAATATTGCCAGCCACTCTATTTGTTCATCTTGTTACGTGTATGTGTGTCGTCACGTGTTCTGTGTGTGTGTGTGTGTGTGTGTGTGTGTGTGTGTGTGTGTGTGTGTGTGTGTGTGTTTGTGTGTGTGTGTGTGTGTTATGTGTGTGTGTGTGTGTGTGTGTGTGTGTGTGTGTGTGTGTGTGTGTGTGTGTGTGTGTGTGTGTGTGTGTGTGTGTGTGTGTGTGTGTGTGTGTGTGTGCGTGCGCGCGCGCGTGCGTGTGTGTGTGTGTGTGTGTGCGTACATGCGCACGTGTGTGCGGTGTATGTGTGCGTGCGCATGTTTGTGTTGTGCGTGTGCGTGTGATGTGTTCATGTAGACCCCTATGTGAGTGTATATATGCATGGTGTGTGTGTGTGTGCGCGTGCTGGTTGTGTGTGTGTTGTTTGTGTGTGTATGTAGTTGTGAATATTATGCTGTTATTTCATGCTTGTGAATTGTGTGACAATGCTATTATAAGTAGTAGTAGTAGTAGTAGTAGTAGTAGTAGTAGTAGTAGTAGTAGTAGTAGTAGTAGTAGTAGTAGTAGTAGTTACAGCAGTTGTTGTTGCTGATTGATATGTGCATTTGTTCCGGCCAAACGAAGTTTGACCGCTATTGTTTTGTCTGCTCATGTTATTGGATTTTTCTTTTTATTCCATTTCAAATTTGTGCAAAGCGCACTGTAGCCTACATAGTAGGATGGGCGCTATATACATTTTCCTCATTATTATTATTAAAGGATTCATAAGTTTGTAGCCAAGACTTGTGTGGTCTTAGCACATCTATATAAAAATCACCCAAACGATGTGCTTCATGAGAGAGAGAGAGAGAGAGAGAGAGAGAGAGAGAGAGAGAGAGAGAGAGAGAGAGAGAGAGAGAGAGAGAGAGAGAGAGACAGAGACAGAGACAGAGACAGAGAACGTACGAACGAACGAACGAAAGGATGTTATTGCCGTTAAGCTTTGAGCTTCTTACAGCAAAGAACGACGCGCAGAACGATTGCTACTGTAATATCAATGTACAATTCACCAGCGCGACGTTATTTCACTGACGTGGAAACCACAGCAATGTCTTTGTCTTTCTATTTCGATTCACGATGTGTATGCAAGCAATGCAAGAGTCACAATGTATCCTGTTTTTCTTCTGTCACGCGGTGCAGGACACGCGTTTTTAGCCCAGGACAAAACAGATCAGATCAGACAGGACTTGTAGACTTTGAAGAGCACGAGCTTTTGTCTCCGCATGTTGTGTTTTGTTGATCCTCTCCCCCCTTCGAAGATTGGCCAGTTTGACACACTCCTCTTGCAGCATGTTCTTTTCTGGTTGTTTGATGTACCAGTGTACCACTTGCTCTCTGAGTCTGGCTTACAAGAAAATTCCAATATGACATCATCTGACTCGCAGAGCAAGAGATCCGCGCACGGTTGTTGAAGGAGCTCTCTGCAGAGGTTGCCCCCATTCTCAATGCCATCTTCCAGTCTTCCGTCAGCAGCGGTCAAGTTCCATCAGACTGGAAGGACGCCCTAGTCTCTCCAATTTACAAGAAGGGAGAGCACTATGACCCCGCCAATTACAGGCCAGTCTCCCTGACGTGCATTGCCTGCAAGATCCTGGAGCACGTCATGGTCAGCTCCATGATGAAACACCTGGAGCAGAATAACATCCTGACCCCTCAGCAGCATGGCTTCAGATCCAAACGCAGCTGCGAGACTCAGCTCATTGAACTAATGGAGGAGCTGACAGAGAATCTGGAAGCCGGACAACAGACAGACATGATAATCATGGACTTTGCCAAGGCCTTTGACAAGGTCAATCATAGCTTTCTGCTGCACAAACTACACATGTACACAAAGATTCATAAGGGGCAATGTCAACAGATGGGTGGCGGACTTCCTCCTCGGCCAACGGCAGGCTGTCGTTCTTGAGGGCACCCAGTCAGGCTATATCAGTGTGAAACCAGGCGTACCACAGGGATCAGTGCTAGGCCCATGCCTATTTCTGGCATACATAAATGACTTGCAAGAAACACTGTCTTCAAATGCAAGGCTCTTTGCTGACAACACGGCAGTCTACAGGCTCATCTGGTCCGGGGAGGACCATGCCTGCTTACAGAAAGACCTCCAACGCCTTGAGGAATGGGAGAAGAAGTGGAACATGCAGTTTCACCCTGGGAAGTGCCAGACTCTGCCTTTCACCCGCAGCAGGAAGCCCTTGCACCACCCATACCAACTGCATGGACACACCTTGGACACCGTCCAAACAACCAAGTATCTGGGTGTCACCCTACAAGCAACTGGCAGCTGGGATGTCCATGTGAACACCATTACGGCAAAGGCCAACCAGACACTCGGCTTCCTACGAAGGAACCTGAAGATAGCCTCCACTGAACTGCGAGAGAAAGCCTACATGGCATTTGTCAGACCTCTCCTTGAGTATGCATGCACGGTCTGGGACCCCTTCACTCAGAAGAGTATAGACAAGGTGGAAGCAATCCAACGCAGGGCTGCCAGATTTGTCTTAAATAGATACCATAGGACAGCCAGCGTTACCGACATGCTACAGAGGCTCAGATGGAATTCACTGCAGCAACGCCGACAAGCCACCAGACTCACCATGCTGTATAAAATACTCAATGGCATGGTGAGTGTGAACAGGAGCAAAGTCATACCTCAGCCAGAGCGGCAACGTATGGGTAATTCACAACAGCTCCTCATCCCCCAGTGTCGGACGCAGTACCGTCAAAGCTCCTTTTTTCCCACGAACAATCAAGGAGTGTAACGACCTGCCAACACCCGCAGTGGAGGCCAGAACTCCAGAGAGCTTCGCAGCCGGAGTCTGGAAGTTCCTCAAAGGACACCCGCCTCTTGCACCTGCTGTGGCTGGTGGCCCCACTCAGGGGTCATCAGTCTAACAACCAAGCAAAAGCCCCACCTCCCCCCCCCCCCCCTCCCTCCATTCCCCCCTCTCCCCCCCATCCCCTGCAGATTCCCATCAAGCTAGGCGTTTTCCTTTTGTCCGTCCTCTCTCCTCT
>JAGGCT020001726.1:20000-25000 GCA_017654935.2 Phymorhynchus buccinoides
TGACACACACGCGTACAATCGTATGGGGATGCGATGCAATTGGATCCCGTGAGTCATGATTCACGTGAAATGTTTCTGTCTAAAAATAATTCTGTTATTTTCGCTCTTTATATTCAAGTAGACCCATTACATGATTTTCACGTGAATCATGACTCACATTACTAAAGGCGATGAGGCAGGGTACAGGGATGAAATTGACAAGATGGTTGACTGGTGTGCCACAAATAATCTTGAGCTCAATGTTTCCAAAACTAAAGAAACAATAGTTGATTTCAGGAAAAGAAAACTCCCCTACGAGCATTATCTGTAAAATGTCAGGTTGTTGAGCAAGTAGAATCATTTTAATTCCTAGGTGCGCATATTTCAAATACATTAAGCTGGGAAGTCACCATCACATCATCCTTGAAGAAAGCACAGCAGAGACTATGTTTCCTACGACAGCTCAAGAAAATTAGGATAAGTACAGCAGTCTTCACACAGTTCTATCGATCTGTCATTGGAAGCATAATTTTCAGTATCTGTCTGGTATGGATCAGCTTCAGCTAACGATAAACGGGAACTCCACCAAGTCGTCGTGACAGTCTAAAACATCATAGGTCACAAAGTGCCACCCCTAGATAGCATCTATAGTGTGCTAATAAGACGCAAAGCTAGATCCATCATATTTGATGACACACACCCAGCTTATCATCTGTTTCAATATCTCCCTTCTGGTATAAAGGTTATGTTCTTTCAAGTGTAAATCTAACCGCCTGAAGAACAGTTTTTACCCCTATGCTGTCAGAGCTATCAATACTCAGTAGGCTCACTCCCCTAGGGGAAATCTTTGTTTTATTTTGCTCAGTTAAACTTGGTATGTGTCAAACGGTGGGCTTGCATGCTCGCGTCAAGTCAAGTCAACATTTTATTTCCAGATGGGAACATTGTATAAGCAAATGACATGGGGGTTTTCAACAAGCCATTCATTAAAAAAAATGACGTAAAGAAAAAATAAAGAACTAAACATTCCAAAGTAGCGATTAAGAAAAGGAAAATAAACAAGTAAACAATTAATTAAAGAAACAAACAAATATTTCAAAAACAGGAAGGAGGATGTGAGACTGGGTGAATAGCATACTATGTACAATATATGCATCAACATCAACAACGAAACATTTAAAGCATCACATTTACCTACCAAAATATTTTTTGTACATTTCCATTATTTCAAATAAAAGGAATAAAGTGATCGATTATGTCCTGTTAAAGATTTTGTTTTTATTGAAGTAGTTTGTTTTCTATGGGTTGTTTTAAATGGAGGGCAGTTTGTTCCATAAATCTCCACCCGAATAGAGGAGACTATATTTTAATAGATTTGGTCGAGGGAATGATAGCAAATGGGTGTGTCTGCTTGTGTTTGTCTTAAATGTGTGTTTTTTGGAGCATTTCCGTTGACAATATTATGCATGCAGATTGCCTTGTCTGTCTTCAAAAGTTAGCATATCCAGTTGTTTGCAGTCTTCATAGGTAAGTGAACATGATTTTAATAATATTATTTTAATTGCTTTTTTGTACATACGACTGATAATCACAGATCTTGAACATTGCCAAACAGAGGGTCACAGACATTGTTGAAAAGGCGAAAACAGTCTACTACAGTACTCAAATTGCTGAAAGCAAATCAGCCAGGCATTTGTACAGTGTGTGTGGTAGACTTATGGGTAATGTAAAGTCCCAAGAATATGCAGTGACTATGTTACAAACAAAATTTCGAACATTCGTTGTCAACTTGGTCAGATCAGCACACCCTCTTTGGAAGAGAGTGGCTGTGATGTGATTTTACCTGACTTTAAATTTGATGTGTTTCGGCCAGTTTCACCCGAAGACCTTAGAAAGACGGTTGTAAAAGCTAAGCCAACTACCTGCCCTCTTTACCCCATCCCGACCCCCTTGTGGATTGACTGTCTTGATGAGCTACTCCCTACACATAGTGAATGAAAGCTTGTTGTCTGGTCATTTTCCATCGTTGTTCAAAACAGCGGTGATCAAACCTCTTTTGAAAAAAGCCTCTCTAAATCAAAACGACCCTAAAAGCTACCAACCAGTGTCTAACCTACCGTTTTTGTCAAAAATAATTTAAAAGGTTGTCCTTGATCAAGTCTTTGACTATCTGAACGCACATTCATTGCTTTCACCCAATCAATCTGCGTACCGACCTTCACATAGTACAGAGACAGCACTGCTTAAGGTCACAAATGATGTCCTCCTTGCTCTTGATCGTGGTGAAGCATCAATCTTGACTCTGCTAGACTTAAGCGCGGCTTTTGACACGATAGACCACTCTTTGCTCATTCACACTCTCCGCCACCATTACGGCATATCTGGCACAGCCTTGTCTTGGTTCCAGAGTTACTTATCTTCCCGCTCACAGTTTGTCATCACTGGCGAGTTCTCATCTGATGCAAAACCTTTGTCATTCGGTGTGCCTCAGGGCCCTGTATTGGGCCCTGTTCTATTCATCATCTACACAAAGCCCCTACACTCTGTCATTGAAAAACATTCCATTTCAGACCAGTAATTCGCTGATGCCACTCAGCTTTATAACTCTTGTCGCCCTGAGGACATAGAAGACTCGCTACAGAAGATGCAAAACTGCACCAGTCAGATAAGTCTTGGATGACTCAGCACAAACTAAAATTAAATTATGACAAACAAAACCGAGGCCCTTCTCATGCACACTGAGAGATCCTTCTCTAACTGTCCCAAGCCAGTCTCTGTCCGTGTAGGAAACTATGACATTGAGTTCTCCTCCTCTGCACCCAGTCTATGATGTATAATCTCTGATGACATGTCTTTTGACAAATACACTTCTTATGTCGGTAAATCTGCATGCGCTGCTCTCCGTCAGATAAGTTCCATCCGTCACTACCTCACATTTGCAGCAACAAAAACCTTAATCTGTTCCTTTGTCCTGTCTAGGTTGGACTACAGCAATGCTCTTCTGGCTGGATGTCCAAAACGATGTGTAGACAAACTTCAAAGAGTCCAAAACTCGGCTGCGGGGCTTGTGTTTAGGGCTAAGAAAAGAGATCATATCACTCCATTACTGCAATCCCTACACTGGCTTCCTATTGAGGCTCGTATCAAATATCAACTGTCAATACTTTGTCACAATTTCTTCTTAGGAACCTCCCCAGCCTACATTTCAAACCTTCTGTCTGTTTACTCCCCTGCCTGGTCTCTTCGTTCTTCAACCGACCACTTCAATCTCTGCATTCCAAAAGTCAGAACAAAGTTCTTTGGAGAAAGAGCTTTCTCCTTCTCTGCTCCAGCTCAGTTGAACTCCCTGCCTAAATGTTCGTGAAATCCGATCAGAATCATCTTTCAAAACCGCATTGAAAATTCACCTCTTCCGACTGTATTAACCCAACTAACTGTTTCTGCCCTGCCCATCTCTGTCTGTTTTCCCCTGTTTGTCTTTGTCCTTGGTTTTCTCTGTCTGTCTGCTTGTCTCTCTCTCTCTGTCTTTGTCTTTCTGTCTGTTTCTGTCTGTTTGTCTCTCTCTGTCTCTCTCTGTCTCTCTCTGTCTCTCTCTCTCTCTCTCTCTCTCTCTCTCTCTCTCTCTCTCTCTCTCTCTCTCTCTCTCTCTCTCTCTCTCTCTCTCTCTCTCTCTCTCTCTCTCTCTCTCTCTCTCTCTCTGAAAAAAATCGTTTTGGGTTGCATTGGATCATAGGCGGGTTTTTTTCGTAATGTCTCTCCAGAGTCCAGAACCGAACATTATGTTTATTGATTGTAGATTTAAACAAATGTTTGACCAAATGCAAGTGCATTCTACTTACATTAAGACCATCATGGATGAAAAATTCGTCAACCTTGAAAACAATTTCAAGCATGTTTTAAGTGACTTGAAAACGTGAAAGAATCCATTTATGAAAATAAGGAAGACATCGAGGATTTAAAAGAGGACAATAGGACTTTGATGAATAGACTTGAGAGACTTGAATTCAAGCTTGATACGATTGAGCATGACTCCAAAGAATGCAACCTTTTCTTTATGAACGTGGAAGAAACCAGAAGAGAAAACAAAGGCACCACTTCTGAATGACCACGATCAAAGCAACACCTGGTATGATGGAGACATTGTGCGGGCATTCAGGCTAGGGAAACCTCGCCCTCAGGGAAGTAACGCTCAGCCTATATTGGTGCAATATGGCAGGCTGGCCAACAAAATGGCCATACTCGGTAACAGAGAGCTGAGAGAAAACTTGCGTCAAAGTGGCATCAGAGTAGCTTCCGATCTGACCTCTCGTCAAAAAGACATGGTAAGCTTCCATCGCAGCCAGGGGAAGGTTGCATACTTCTATAACGGAAAGCTTCAAGTCAGAGACAGGGATTCAACACGGACACGATTTCACGATGAAGATCGTCAACATGGACCAGAGGGAGCGACTGATGTAGAAGACTCCAGATATACCAGCTACAACAGGAGAGAATTTCAAGCAGACCAGGCTAGAGACGAAGTTTTCGAGATCAGTCTAGCAGACAGACTAGACAATCAGAGTATGAAGACAAGGCACGTCAACACAGCTACACCTCAAGAAGAGTTCAGGTGAAACAACCTTATCGATTTTCTCGCGATCAAAGTTCCAGAAATGGCGGGTCAAGAGAAGGTTCTTCCTTCAAGTACTCAAAAAAAAAGCTGTTAGCCAACAAAGTCACGCTAGTCCCTCAACGGCCGATCATCTGCCGTGACCTGTTGCCCCAGGAGATCAACTGTATTGTGAGGCGGTCAAACATGGTGTCCCACGGGTGGAAGAACACAACAGAACAGTATGGGTCAGAGAACAGCGCAACCAATATTATAAAACATCCAACAACATAGCATCAGCCAGTGAAGGCAGGCAGAAAGCATCCTCTGTGGTGCACAAAGCCGGTGAAGGTGATCTGCAATCTACATAGGACCATGGGCAGAGTGAAGACCAGCACAAAGCCGGTGAAGGTGATCTGCAATCTACATAGGA
>JAGGCT020001727.1:0-25000 GCA_017654935.2 Phymorhynchus buccinoides
TGGGAGCAACCCGAATTTCACAGAGACGCCTCTGTGACTGTAACGTACCTAATATCTAATACACTCCTCCCTCTTTAAAAAAAGAAGAATAAAAGTCTTTCCGTCAGAGATAGTGGGTCAAAGTGATTTGACAAACCAAAGACACTCTATAGTCTATGGACAAATAAAGTGTTTTAGTAATGGTAAAGCGTAGTTCCTTCTCAGAGTCAATCAAAACTAAAAGGAAAAGAAAAAGAAAGAAAACATACTTGGGAAACACACTTTCGGCCCACACTGGATCAGAAGTCTGGGGGCTGTTGGTGTCACACCCTTGAGTTGTGTTCACAGCTGGTCTGGTTCCGCACACTGTTGTATTATGATGGGTAGATCATAACCTGAGTCCCTGTTTAGGCTTGGTCTTCTCTGTCTAATTTCTATTGCCTCTGTCACTTTTCTTTTTGTGAATTGTGGTTCAGTAGACAAAATGCATAGGTGCTACTCTTTCATTTTTACACTGATTTCAGTATTTTTGATTTTACCAGAAACTGAACTTCAGTTGTTTTTTAATTCATCACGATTTGTTTTTTACCACAAGCGATTTGGGGTGTTTTGAACTTAGCCTAGTTATTCTATCTTGGAAGTTTACAAAGGCAATGTAAAAATTTTACAAGGCTTATCAGACTCAAGCTGTCTCTATCATTTTAACTCTGTCTGTCTCGTTATTATCTCTCTCTGAAGTTGCCCCCCCCCCCCCTCTGAATTGTCCAACGGGGCTCTGCCCCTGTACCCTGCCGGGGCCATTGGTCCCTGGACCCCTGCCTTTCAGTTTTTTTAATTTGGGGGAGTAGCACCCATGAAACTGTTAGCATATTTACTCAAATGTTTTAGCAATGGTAAGTCAGTGGCTTTAGGTTAGGTTAGGTTACTAGGGACTACAAACATAGCCGTTAGGCTTTCAAGCGTCCCATCCTTAATAACATGATTTTTAGCGTACAAGGTTTTAGCGTGCACTCAGGTTTTAGATCATCATTCATCATATTCATATGTCAAATTTTTATAATATTCCCAGTTATCTAATATATTTTTGAAAGTGTTAGTATTAGGTGCTTGTTTAATATTAGTTGGTAACTTGTTCCACAAAGGTGCAGTTCTGTTAGTAAAACAGTATTTTCTAATGTTAGTCTTACTATATTCAATAAATATTTTGTCAACACTGTTTCTAGTTTTGTCAACATTTGATAATTTAAAAAAATCTTGTATATTTAGGTCATCAATATTGTTAATTATTTTGAAGCATTGAATTAAATCACCCCTGACTCTTCTAGCCTTTAAAGAAGGTAATTTAAGGAGCTCTAGTCTTTCCCTGTAGGAATAATTATGGAATCCTCATCAATTTTGTAGACCTTCTTTGTACTCTCTCTATCATCAGTGATTGTCTTTTCAAATATTTGTGTGGCTGTGTGTCCAGGTTTCGAGGACTTCTGGGGTGACGTGGTGATGATGGTGGGGGAGAAGCCCAGAATGTACTGGAAGGCCTGCTGGGTGGTCCTGTCTCCCCTCGTCATCTTTGTAAGTTCCCTGCACTGACTGTCCTGTTTTCTCTTGTCTCTGTCTCTCTTGTTTTCTCTGTTTCTCTTGCTCTCTCTATTTATTTTTTGTTGTCTCTCTGTCTCTGCCTCTGTATCTGTTTCCGTGCGTGCCCGTATCTCCCTCCCTCACTCTCTCTCTCTCTCTCTCTCTCTCTCTCTCTCTCTCTCTCTCTCTCTCTCTCTCTCTCTCTCTCTCTCTCTCTCTCTGTGTTACATGTTAAATGGTTGTTCCCTAATGGCAATAAAACAGATTTGATTTGATTTTTGATTCTCTCTCTCTCTCTCTCTCTCTCTCTCTCTCTCTCTCTCTCTCTCTCTCTCTCTCTCTCTCTCAGCATTTACTTTATTTGTTTGCATGTTTAGCGCTGCATAAACAAGATTGAGACCCCATGACATTAAGGTTGTACTGTAGTGTACCATTGTCGTTAAAACAATTTTGAAACGTTGAAGCCTCTCTCTCTCTCTCTCTCTCTCTCTCTCTCTCTCTCTCTCTCTCTCTCTCTCTGATACTCTTCCAACTCAGTTCTCTGTTCCTGCCTATCACTGTGTCTGTCTGTCTTTGTCTCTGTTTCTCTCTCGCTCTCTTTGCATCTCTAAAGTTGTTGTTGTTTAGTTCCGTACCCCTATTTCTTTCTCTGTAACTCTCTCTCTCTCTCTCTCTCTCTCTCTCTCTCTCTCTCTCTCTCTCTCTCTCTCTCTCTCTCTCTCTCTCTCTCTCTCTTTTTGTGTGTGTACATATATTCGTTCAGGAAAATATCAGTTGTGAGAAATCCCCAACCTTATTTGCACTACTAAACCGGACACACTGATAACGCGGCTTTCGGGAACTCTGTTCTCACCCATGCCTTTGCTTAAAGACGCACAAGATCTCGTGTCAAAATCACGGGTTTCACGTGTTTTCCCTCTTATAGCTGGTAAGAAAACTTGTTTTGACCAGGTCTCACTACCATACAAATGCCCCCAAATTCAAAAAAATAAATCATAAATCAGCCTCAATTTGAACATGGGGGCATTTCTATAGCTCACCCAGAAAAACACCCAAGGGACTTAATCGTGGTGCGTCTGTGTATCTTTAAACCCAAGAGTTCTTGATACAATTCCCAGCCTTTTTCTACACAGGCCTTCATGTTCAGAGATCTGAAATTAATCTAATCCCCATCCTCTTTCTTAATTCCAATCCTCCTTTTTCTTTTCTTCCGTGTCCTTTCTCATTTAATCTTTTTTTATATTTAAGAAAAAAACCTCTTATTTAATTTCTACTTAATCTTCAGCAGCAGACACTAAGGCGCCTGATGGTTTTTCTCCAATCCTTTGGTGGTTCGATAGGCTTAAAGGTGGACCCTGACGGATGAGTTTTTGCAAGAAACACGTGGAGATCACCAGATCTTCAAGGATCGGATTTTCAAGGATAGGAACACTCACTTTGCTCTGGTTTCCTAGAAATTAAACCGTCAAAACGGCGATTCCTCCTTGGCGGAGATGCCGGAGAGAGTAGCCATTTTGGATGAGGTGTAGGTGGAGGTCACTCATTCAGTCATTGTGGTTGAAGTTTTTTCTCTTTTTTTGTAGTGCAGTAAAAACAAAATTGGAGCTATTTCATTTGTTGTGAGCGAAACTCCTTTGGATAAACTGCATTAAAAAAAATGTAAGAGAAAAAAAAAAGGCTTGTATTGCGAAAATTTCGTGCAAACGATTTGGCGGCCATTGGAAAAGAGATGGCAAACGCCTTCTCTTTTGGGGGAAAAATTTGACTTCCAGCACCTCCGCCAAGGAGGAATCGCCGATTTGACGGTTTGATTTCTAGGAAACCAGAGCAAAGTGAGTGTTACAATCTCTGTAAAACGTGTTTTCCTGGTGATTTCGACGTGTTTCTTACCAAAAAAAACCCTCATCTGTCAGGGTGCCCCTTTAATGGGTTTTATAGGGAGCATTATGAACTGATAAAGGATTATCCTTTACTTCACACACAAACTCTGTTTCTCCTTCTCTGTTCTTCTCTCTCTCTCTCTCGCTCTCTTTCTGAATCTCTTTCTCTCTTTCCATGTCTCTGTCTCGCCATTCCTTGTCACGATCCAAACCTTTGCTGCTTTCTTTGTTTGAGTTGTTGGATAAATCTCTGTGTCCTTCAGTTAAATCCTATAATATTCTATAGCGCGTTGATACCATAAGAAGTGGGTTTGTAGTTTTCTTTATCTTTCACTGTCTCCTGCGATCCACCCACTCTGGTCTCTTCTGTGTCTACTAATCTGTTCTTGTCCATTCTAATTCCCCCTTTTGTTTGAAACGTGTTGAACAAGAAAGTTTGGTATTATAACCCGCTTTCTGCCCTAAACATATTTTTTGAGTAGCATTCTACACATTGCAGACCTCTACTGCCCTAATGCCTTCAAAATTAATCATTATGTTCTTTTATTCTTGACTTCAACAGATTTTTCATTCAACTGCACTTGAAGGCTTCAATGACAGGTTTTCACACCGGCATCAGGACTATGTGACCCAGTACCACGAAAGGGACATTAAGTCGCTGGGCTAGTTTCTCACAATATGCTTGGACATTCAAAAATATCTTTTCTTTTGTCAATTGTGAGTTATGGGTTTCTTCGTGTTCTCTAACATTATCTTTCATATTCATACAGGACAATCTTTAATATGGTCTCTAAATGGTCTTATAAGTGCTTTAAAACGAGCATGTCGGTGCATTTTCTTCAGCTGCTACACATTAGACAGGTTTGGTTCTCAAAATGACCAGTGCTCACCCTACTAACTTTAAGTGCTAATAATTTGGGAACGGAAAAATATACGATAATGGTTCTTGCATCATTAGAAAGAGAATTGTCTGAAGTTTTCAAATGTGTAATTTACTAATTATCTCGTAATGGTCAGCTTGACACTTAATATCCCTTTCATGGTTCGGGGTCACATATTATTTCTCATTTGTTCTTTTAGGTGAACGATCTTGTTCAACACTATCTACTACAAGGAGCCGGACTTTGACGGGGTGCCCTTTCCAGGCTGGGCGCTGTCTCTGGGATACAATTGTGCTTTAGAAATTTGCGTAGCTTGCCCACATAATGTAATTATATTGTTCATGTGTTCTCTAGGTGACGATCTTGTTCAACACTATCTACTACAAGGAGCCGGACTTTGACGGGGTGCCCTTCCCAGCCTGTGCGCTGTCTCTGGGATACAATTGTGCTTTAGAAATTTGCGAAACTTGCCGACTAAAATGCAATTATATTATTCATGTGTTCTCTAGGTGACGATCCTGTTCAACACTATCTACTACAAGGAGCCGGACTTTGACGGGGTGCCCTTCCCAGCCTGGGCGCGGTCTCTGGGATACAATTGTGCTTTAGAAATGTGCGTAGCTTGCCCACATAATGTAATTATATTGTTCATGTGTTCTCTAGGTGACGATCTTGTTCAACACTATCTACTACAAGGAGCCGGACTTTGACGGGGTGCCCTTCCCCAGCCTGGGCGCTGTCTCTGGGATACAATTGTGCTTTAGAAATTTGCGTAGCTTGCCCACATAATGTAATTATATTGTTCATGTGTTCTCTAGGTGACGATCTTGTTCAACACTATCTACTACAAGGAGCCGGACTTTGACGGGGTGCCCTTCCCAGCCTGTGCGCTGTCTCTGGGATACAATTGTGCTTTAGAAATTTGCGAAACTTGCCGACTAAAATGCAATTATATTATTCATGTGTTCTCTAGGTGACGATCCTGTTCAACACTATCTACTACAAGGAGCCGGACTTTGACGGGGTGCCCTTCCCAGGCTGGGCGCTGTCTCTGGGATACAATTGTGCTTTAGAAATTTGCGTAGCTTGCCCACATAATGTAATTATATTGTTCATGTGTTCTCTAGGTGACGATCTTGTTCAACACTATCTACTACAAGGAGCCGGACTTTGACGGGGTGCCCTTCCCAGCCTGGGCGCTGTCTCTGGGCTGGCTGATAGCCCTCTTCCCCATCCTGGTCATCCCTGTCTGGTTCCTCTACAAATACTGCACCGAGGGTGGATGGCAGGTTCGGTTTTTTTCTTTTTTAAGTTAATAATGGATGGGTCTACTTTTAATATTTTGTTTAAACTCTTTATTTTTCTGTTTTCTATTTCTTTTCGTTTTGTTTTCTCTTTTTCTGGTGAGTGTTTCTTTGTTTAAGTTGTTTATTGGTTTTTCTTTGTTTAAGTACTATTTTCTCATTGTTTTTCTTTATTGTCTTTATTGCTGTTGCTTCTTCTTTCTTCTTCCACTCATTCTTCTTCTTCTTCTTTCTCCGTCTTCTTTTCTTCTTCTGCTACCTATTCGTCTTCTCTGAAATTCTATCATTGCCGTCGGCATCACTATCGCCATTGCTAGCATACATAATTATTATCTGTTGCTATTGCTGCTGCTGGTGATAATTATATTAAGTCTACTCGTAGAGGGTAGAGGTGAAGAGACAAAGGATGAGGAGGGGAAAGACATATTGTGGTTCTTGTAGTAGGAGCAATATTATCATCATCATCATCATCATCACCGTCATCACACCATCCTCATTATTGCAAAACCCTCCGGTCCCAAACCTCGACTCTATAGTCTTTTTTTTGGTCCCCAATTTCTTCCCATTACAGTTACTGAAACTACGAAGCACGCCTCTACCCTCGTGGGGCCCGGCTCTGGCTCGCCATCGCACGGACCGTTATAACCTGGACACGCCCATCAACTCCCACCTACAATCCCGAGGCCCCGAGCCCATCATCATCCGCACCCCAGGGGATGTTCTCAACTTGCTGAGGCCCGAGTTCGCCCGTCAGATGGGGGGCAGTTCATCCACCCTCAACACCGGTTCCTCACTCACCATCAACACGAATGTTGGATCAGCATATGGAAGTAAAACCAGCGTGTGATGATAATGTGGTGGGTTTTTTTCCTTGTGTGTGTGTGTCTGATTCAGTGTGTGAAGGGAAGAGAGAAAGCCTTGATGAAATTGAAGCTGAAGTTGAACTGAGGACGTGGTTGAGGAATCGTTTGATACCTGTTCACCATTCTTTCCGGTCGACTTAGATGTTGTGGTGCGAACGAACTAAGTGAGGTCAGTGGTAGCATTCTTGATCATAGATCGTTGGGGGCTGTACGTTTTGTATATATGTACAGGGGATGTAATCCCTGATGTATGTTCAGGAAATGTAGTATCTGAAGTATGTACATAGAATATCATCACTGATGAGAGAAATGTTGCTTTGTTGTATTAATATAGCCTTTGAAAAAGCCCAGGCAAAGTTAATTTATTTAACCTGTGTGACGATGATTCTCTATGTAAAATAACTGAGAGAAGGAATAGTTTGTTTCAAAAACAGCTTTTGAAAAAAAGTATTTGGGAAGCGAGTTGTGAGTGTGTGCGGTTGGATCTAGATGTTGCATCCCGAGCTAACCCAGAGCAATGTGTACAACTGATATATCGCTGGAATTGGACAGGAAGGATCTACAAGTGTTACTTGACATCTGTTTTATGATTGAACGGGTTCAGGACAGTCCACGTGGAAATCTGCAGAAGAGATCTCAAACTGGTACATTCGTTTCTTTTATGGCTGAACGGGTCTATAATGGTTTGCATACAGACATGTCTTCGGAAGAGATATCAGGCTTAGTTTTCCTCAATGTTATTCTAAGTTGCAGCCCAATAGGATTGGCTGTTCATCTGTGCATGCCTCGTGTTTCTGACAAGCAAAGCAAGACCAACCAGAATATTGGTTTTATTACTGTAATGATGCGATAGCTGAGGGTTTTTCTTTGTTTGTTGTTGTTGTTGTTGTTGTTTTTCTAACGAGGGGTGGGGATTTGGAGGATGGTGGTGGTGTTGATTGGAAATAAGTGGTATGGGTGAATGGTGCAAGGCCACAAGATTGGTTACTTGTCTGATCGATTGTAAATAGCTACAGAACATTTTGGTTGGGAGGAGTAAAGTTTTTCTTTTCCTGTTTGAACAAAAATATACGATGAATGATAACTAGTTTTATTTAAGTAATCCAAACGTGTCCTCGTGTGAGCTGTAATCATAGGCTCGTTGTGCATGCTGTTCGCAATAGAGCCTCAGTTGGTCATTGCACATATTGCCAAATTATAATGCTGACCTCCTGTGTTGTAATTGGGAGGAAATAAATTTCATAGAAATGAAAAATACAGTTCTCTGGAAACGGAATAGTTTTGCCTACATCCTACTGGGAAGTTCATGACACCCACTTGCGATGAAAACATCAGGAACTTTTTCACAAATATAAGACAATGTGGTGATATAAAGCTACAGGGTTTATTCATTTGATCTGAATCCCTTGCTGACAGTTAGTTCGCCCAACCTGTACATGAACTAACCTCGCATCTATTAAAAAGTGTCCACCCGCTCCCCCATCACTTCTGTTCTTAGTGCTCATCTACACAAAAGTCATTCTCGCGTCCACCAATTGAATATCATCTCTGGAGCACTCTGACTGACGTTTGGTACAGCAAGGAAGCGATTCTTTTATTGTCATGAGGACATTAACATTTCTGTAGTACATAAATATTTATTTGTCGGCAAAATTCCATCTTTCAATCCCATTGTAACAATGTCGTAAGACATATGCTTTGTATTCACAACATTGCTATGATCGTGTTTTCTGTCTAGTATTATTGGGCTATGTAACCGATTCTAGAAAACTACTCTTGTGGCAATGGTAGCTTTTGTGCACATATAATGTAGCAACATCGTCAGTACTTCAAAAAGTAATTAATTGATTGATGATTTTATTACACACGTTTCTCATTTGGAAAGGGGCCATAAATGTATCAACCTTGACACTTAAAGACGTCTTGTAATTTGAAAGGGGCCAAGACAATTATAGTCTCTGATGATGAATTCCTTTGTTTGTATCTATAACAATTTCAAGCTTTAAGATACACATAAACCACTGATGGACCAAAATGCGCTCTCCATTCTGTGAGATGTGTATTCTACGAGCAATGTTAATCCCTCGGAGATACAAAGTATTTGATTATCCCCTTTCATTGTTTAAGCTATATGTGTATAATGTATTTATATGTAATATTTAATGACGGAACAAATGTGTGTGAATTATTTGCTGCATCCTATCATTAACAATGTATGAAGGGTCTTCTCAGAAATGTTCAACCTGTAAAATATATCAACACCAAATGAGCGCCTAATGAAAGCCTAAATGTAATGAGATTAAAAAAATGAATACATGTTTGTGCATGCATAATAAGCATTGCAATTATAATGTCTTAGTTTGGTATGACTGCACGTTGTGAAACAAAAGGCATAGGCAAGCCAGCGTGCACGAGTATTATTAATACCATTCTTCTACAGTGTCTGCTTGGATCCTTTTAATTTCGACTAATTAAATCATTGACTCTCAAGTACATTTTCTTCAAGGCTAGTTCATTTAGGATTCTGCGTTGGAAATGCATAATTATGTGACCCAGCACACGAAAGGGACATTAAGTGTCAAATTGGCCATTGTAAGAAAATTATACATTTGAACACTTCGGACAATGCTCTTTCTAATGGTACAAGAACCATTCTTGTATCTTTTTTTTCATTCTACAGTTATGAGCATTTAACGTTAGTAGGGTGAAGGTCGACCATTTTGAGAAAACAGTCTAAAGTCTAGCCTAGCTGCAGAAAATACATTGACCTACTCGTTTTAAAGCGCTTAAAAGACAATATAGAGACCATATTAAAGATTGTGCTTTATAAATATGAAAGATGAGATGTAAGAGAACACGAAAATACCCATAACTCAAAATTGACAAAAAAAATAGATTTTTGACTTTCCAAGCCTGTTGTTAGAAACTAGCCCAGCGACCTAATGTCCCTTTCGTGGTGCTGGGTCACATATGATTTCCATGTTCTTTATTTTGAATTAATATTATATGAGTCAGTTAGTGGGCTTTTCGTCTTTCATGCATGATAATCTCAAATAACCGCAGTATCAAGAAAAAAGGTAAACAACTTAGCAAGGACGCTGAATCGTTTTTGATGGATGGGTGAGTGATAAAACAACGGACGGACGAGACTGTAATATTCATTATAATTATGTTCATGTTGACAGCCTAGCGCCACAAAATTATTGTTAGTAACATCGCTGGAGAAAATCTAGGAAATTATTGTGTATTTCTTATTATAACATGTCAATCACTCTCTAGTTGTGCTGATGTGCATATTCGTTTGTTATGTATGTAATGTTGTGTAGCCTTACAAAAGTCTACACTAACTAATTAATGTGTAATTAATTATTGCAACCACATTTTATGCATTTGCTTGCAATTGTAATGGGTTATAATTGTAGGCCTGTGAGTTAACAAATGTGCAAATGGGTCTGTTTGTATGAATAGAGAAACTTGATGTGTGTGTGTGTGTGTGTGTGTGTGTGTGTGTGTGTGTGTGTGTGTCTAAGCATATTTACCAGCGAGCTTAACTGGGTCATTTCGTCTCATGCTATGATGTTCATGTACATAACTTGCCTTGCAAGAAAACTGATGTAGTAGTTTTGCGACATATTTTCGAACATTGAAACTACCCAAAATTGCACGTACGTCTTGTACTGGTTTGCAAATAGCAACCTGTATGCCATTACTGGCTGCAATGCAATTTGCACAGCTGTGGCAAAACAGTTTAAAAAAAAAAAGCAAATGCATGTATTTCCGTTATGGGGACAGCTAGCTGCATGTTAAAGTGTAGTCAGATGAAGAGGGTGTCCTCTATGTGGTATTGGAATATATATATATGAAACTGTTGAAGGAAAATGTGGATTTGTATTGAGTATAGGCCTACAATGGCATTGTTTAGATGTAACAGTATGGGAGACACACAATGTTGACAGGGGTTAGACACAGACACACACATTTTAAAACATGTGAAAATTGTTTGATGTATTACTGCTACTTTGTACATTGTTGTGCATAGCATATTGAAACAAAGTCGAAATTGAAATCCAAAACAAACGATTTAATCACACAAGCAAAGCAAGTCACAAAACAAGTGTTTATCATAAGATTATGCTCTGAACTCTCTCTCTCTCTCCCCCCCCCTCTCTCTCTCTCTCTCTCTCTCTCTCTCTCTCTGTCTCTATCTGACAATGACTTCAGATCACACCAGTAAAGACTCTAGAAATATAATAAAAATGGATCTAATTTCATGGAGATTGGTGTACTAAAGGCGTTGCTTTCTGCTGTTGTGTTGAAAGAAAATATCCATAATACGTTTGTTTCATCAAACACACGTTCATAGAGCATTGATCAGAATGTCGTTTATCTTAAAAAATAATAAGTCAGAGGGCGAACATTGCATTCATTCTATACTGCTTGTGTTACTAAGGGTGTCTAGTTTGGAATCAATTTAATTCTTAATGAAAGTATTAGGTAGAAGTCATGAAATGAACTGTGATTGCTAGTATGTAGTATGCACTGATCGTAATGCATTGCTTTTGAACTTATCGCTGTGTTAGTAATAACATCTCTGTACATAACCATTGATGTGATGCGTCACATATTCAACATACCAAGGCTCTGTGATTATTGTTAGAGCTGCAACATGGTTTGTCAGTGATTTATCATTCTCGTTTCTACATTTTGTTTTTCATGATCATAATTTTCCGATGCACGTGTTGCAGGTTGATTGATTCTATGATCTGTTATCAATGGTTCTGATTTAGTCGTGATAAATAATGACGAGTTAATGAATTTGTATGGTTAGGGTTTTGTCACCTAAACGAGAAAGGGAATCTAACTAGGTGAAAGTGAAAGAGGCGAAAGAATGATGGGTTTGAAAAACAAATCGCTTATTTCACTGTACCGGGGAATTCAGAGATGGATTGAATATTATTTCATGAGAAGTGGCTTCACCGCTTGTTCTAATATCGTACAATGATATGTCTATTTTGTTTTCCTTACGAAACATAACTGACGTTGACTTGATTTGATGAGATTCATCTCTTGATAAAGTAACTGTACATTGTTGTAAATAAGGCAAAGGTCAAGATGTGCCACCCCCCTACATTTCTCGGTTAATTGTATTTTTCCGTTTTTGCCTTTCTTACCATACATAAAGCTGTATTTTAGGAACCTTTTTAGCTAATAACCTTTTTGGAATACTAACCCTATCCCTAACCTTAGCCCTAACCCTACCCCCCACCCAATAAGACGGAAAAACGCAACGAACCACAACTGTGACAAATCGCGGTGTACTGCAGTACATAGTGGGGGGTGGGTGTGGGGGGGGGGGGGGAGGTGGTAGGTGTAGGTTTAGGGTTAGGGTTAGTATTCCAAAAAGAGAATTAGCTGAAAATGTTCCTAAAATACAACTTTATGTATGGTAAGAAAGGCAAAAACGGAAAAATACAATTAACCGAGAAATGCAGGGGGGGGGGGGGGGGGGGGGGGTGGCACATCTTGACCTTTACCGTAAATAATCATATAATGCTTGTTGTAGCTGTTCAGTTCCTTCAGTGTGTTTTACGTTGAGATCAAGGTTTTTTTTTAATTTCATACCCAAAACCATGTGTAACACTACACTTGTAACATACCCAATGTACACGGTTTCCAATTCTTCTGTAGATATGTGTGTGTAAATATGGAAATGAAAAGTACAGTAGTGTTTTGCATATTTGAAATCAAATCCTGGTTACCATGTGTTGTTCTATATGTGTACTTGTCTAAAAAAAAATATTTACGCAAACTGGAGAGAAAAATCATGATCTACACAGCACGTTGTGAGAACTGTGATGAGTTGTGAAACAGACAGTCTGTGCCTGATATCATTGACAAAACTATGAAACAAACTTTTAAAAAGACATGTGGACACTCAGATGCTTTGTTTTTTTATGTATTCCATTTTATCCCAAAATGTTGAGATTCTGCCTTTAAGAAAATGCAGTAAATACAGACATATGAATAGTTGTGCAAAAGATTGTAATCCCTGTTAAACAGAACAAAAAGAGAAAGCCAAATAACAAAAGCACAAATTTCTTCAACATTACGGCATCAATTTTTTTTGTGTCATGGACAACCTATAATTCAGCAGAAGATAGCAACTCTATTTTGCTGACCAATTTTCTAAACTGGTTGTGCCACAAACGCCTGTAAAACACTAGAGTTGCCTTTTGAAATATAATTAATTATTACAAATAATTAGAATTGTGACTTGAGCCTTTGGATTATCGTACATGTTTCCAGAGTTAGAACCTTATGCTTGATTCAAACGTTTGAAAACTATTGTGTTCCAAATTATTTGATTTTACTTAGTCTTGTGTTCAGATGGGAAAAAAAATTGCATACGAATTTTCTTTGGCGAGTGTGCAATAAAGCTTGCTGCATTCAATATTTAAAGCTGCCACGATAAAGAAAAGCGCCATATATCAAAGCAGATCTTAGTACAGTGGATCTCAAAACTGGCACACTGTGGGGTATTAAGACATGTTTATAACATCGTTAAAACGGGTTGAAATTCTGACATATCCATGGAATGCGAAGAGTTAAGCTTCGTTATATTATTAGATAAATCATTATTTAATAATTTCTGACCTCATCTATTGTCTCTTTACACGACCTGTATTTGTGAAACGTGTAAACCTATTACCGTTTCTCATACCTGAACTAATCCGAGAATTGTTATGAATAATTCAATAACAATGGATCATTTTGTTCATTAAATCAAACAAAGAACTAAGAAACATATCTTAGAACACTACAGTAATGAAAGAGCTTGATTGGTCTTGCGTTCAAACATTCCTAGTTTATAAGCATAATTGTATATTCCAAATGACTTACTACTAAAACCATATTTATAAAACTAGATTACTTGACCATTACATGTATTTGTTTTGCTTAAGTTCTTGATTTCATAATTATTAATTAAAAGACTTACCAATCTGTGTGTCATTTTGTTTGTCATGTGTGTACAACTATTTTGTTTACCAGTCACCCCATTCGGGCACACCCTCCTAAACAATATTATAAGACCCCATGTCTTACAGTTACTTAACTTATTCAATATTAATGCCCATACCCCTATGACTGTTATATAACCAGGTGTGCGTGCTAACTCAAAATTAATCCGTGACGCACATTTTTTTTTTTTTAAAGAGAGAAAACACAATTTTTGTGCATCAATATTTTGAAGTATTTTGAGACCTATTCTACGATGTGCGCAGTTGTTTGGCCTTACAACCCATTTGTTGTCTCTGCCTGTGCATTAATCAAAACAGTATATAATTTCATGTACAACTTTGACAATCGATGGATATGTAGTGTGAGTTGTCATGGTGTGTGAGTAAGTATCAGTTATATTGAATCGGCTTCACTTTAGCTTTTGTAGTTAATGCCAAGTTCTCACATGTGTGTAAGTGTCTGTGTGGTAGGCCTAGGGTATATTCTGGTCCCAGATAATTGTCTTTGTGAAATGCTGGCTGTTCCCACCTGGAGAGAGCTTTACCGTGAGCGCAGCGCCACCTTTATTTGGGGGGTGGAGGTGGGGTGGAAGGAGGGTGGAGGAGGGGGAGCGGACTTGAGAAACCTAGCTGTGTGTGTGTGTGAGAGAGAGAGAGAGAGAGAGAGACAGAGAGACAGAGAGACAGAGAGAGAGAGCACTGAACACTGCACGATTTTAATGAGTAGACCTTTGGCCCATGTCACTGGGGATGGTTACAACACAGTGCAGCATATGTGTGTAAGAGAGAGGGATAAGCTCGAAACGAGAGTGTGTATTTGCATGTGTCCATGTGTGTGTGTGTGTGTGTGTGTGTGTGTGTCATTACGTATATGTCATGTTGCCCACATCATCAGTGACCACGGCTGCTTTTAGCATTCCTAGTTGTGCTTTCATTCCTGTTTGCCTTTAGCTTTTGTTAGCCTTGGAACCGTCCAGTTTTGTGATCATACTTTAGTATTGTTGCCACCTTACCTACGCTATTGTTTCGTTTTCTATTGATAGAAATTCGAAAGCCTTTATATTTCGTTATCAGTGGTAGACTCACTCCACTTACCTTTTGCCAAGATGGCGATTCCCCGATTCGGTGCTTGTCACGTGACTCTATTCTTTCGCGCCACTTATCAAAGGGACATAACTTAAACCGTTTCCCCAAAGCTTGCCGAGCCACAACATGGAGAAAGTAGCCAAATATGAAACTTTCAGTGAACCGTTCCCTTCTAAGTAGACACAGACTGCCTTTAAGCCTTTTAGTCCGGAGTGTTGATTTGTTAATGGTAGGCCTACATGGTCTTTTCAGTGAACAGAAATGGTGTTCTTTTCCAAAATAAACTAAATTTACCTTTGCCTTACGATGTACACTGTGTGTTGAAGTTCATGAAACTTGTGTTCAGGTTCACGACCATTTGTACAAGGTCATGAGATACCATTCCAGATAGACTTCTCTTCCCAACTGCCATTCATTTTAAAGTCTTCTATTGATGTTTATAACGTATAGATTATAATAGGTTATACATAAGATTTATTTTCAAGTGAATGTTTTTGAAAGATTGATCATGACGTTTGTGCTAAAACTTTAGATTTTCCCCATTGTTTTGGGCACGAAATGTCCATAAGAATCTTTCAATTTTTGTATCTTAATGTAGAAAAGGATAATAATGTTGCCCTTATTGCAACATAAAAAAAAGATATCGGTGGGTAATGCACTTTTGCCATGTCTGCTAAACATGTTTAAAAAAAACCCAACTACAACTTAAATAAGAATGCAACAGGATAACATAGCCTGTTTGTTAATTTAAGTTTCTGGTTGCACAAATAATTATATCTGTGACTGTATTGCGAAGACTGAATTTGTCTTAGTAGTGTGTTGTCTTTTTCTTTCTTTTTTAGTCAGAACACATTTTAGGGTTTGTGCTAAGAAAAAATATATAAACACGCCCCCCTTTTTCTGCTTTAAAAATATTAAATCTGAAAATCCTTTGCGAAAGAATATCTAAATAGTAAGTGGTGGTAAAATACAGCACTATAAATGTACACAAAAAGATGAAGTAGTGACTGCTGTACTTTTGAAATGAATAGGTAAAAAAACAAGGTGAAGGGAAAAGTACCTGAGAGGGGGGGCAACCGACGTTTCGTGTCATAAACACTGCCCTTTCAAGTTTTGAACTGTGCTCACTGACTTCAAATATAAAAAAGCCTTCCAGTCAACTTTTCCTGCATTCCCAGTCGAAGTGTTTATGACACGAAACGTCGGTTGCCCCCCCCCCCCCCCCCCCCCCTCTCAGGTACTTTTCCCTTCACCTTGTTTTTTTTACCTATAAATGTACACATTGTGGTTTGTTGTATGGGCTAGTGTGAGTATTGGTCTCTCTTGTATGCCTTCGTCGACAGATCTTTCACCTTCATGAAAACTGATTCATGCATTTGTCGCGACAGTGAAAACCTAGTGCATGGAAATAATGCACTTCAGAATTGACTGAGCACGCCATAAGCCTAGCTTGTTGTTGCTTCAGCTTTGTTGCTATGTATGTTTGTTATGTAAAGACAATAAAAACGTTTAAACCAGAAATGTACTGGCTCTGTACAGCAATGGACATGGATACACTGTTGTATTTAATTATTATTATTATTATTATTATTATTTTGGCAATAGCCATTTCAGCGATATTAGTGGGAACAAAAATGTAAGAAAGTCCCTGCAGATATAGATCTCGATGTGTGTGTGTTCATTTGACTTAATAAGTATCCAAAAATGTGGACATTTTGAGAAGTATGGTTTTCATATTTTATTTCCTGTTGCCTCACTGTGTTGTTCATGTTGTTGCCTCACTGTGTTGTTCATGTTCAATTTGTTTGCATCATTTTGTTGTGCTCACTGTGTGTTTATGAGAATGCAGTGTTACATAATTGTTACGTGGTTGATAATTATTGTACACTATTTATTTCATGTGGAAGAGGAAGATTTTTTTTTCTTCTTTTGTGCATTCATGGACAACATTATTTAAAAAAAAGAAGCAAGGTTTCGTGTAGACCTAAGCAATTTTATCTTCGCTGCATGTATGCTAATGCAAGGTGTACAATCATATAGTTAGAATAATAATGAACGTTTAATTTGACTTCCAAATAGCATGGTATGCATAATATGATCATTAAACCTTCTACACATGGCGTGGATTGGCTTGCGTGTTTGTGCATGAATAATGTTCAATAGGGAGACAGGTGGCTAAGACGTTCGCCTGCCAAATGTAACGCGTGACTGCAACGTGAGTGACCCGGGTTCGAATCCCGGCCTCGCCCTTTCTTTCTAGTTTGCCAGGAAAATCGAACTGAACCTCGAGTCCTTCGGATGGGGACTTAAAGCTAGTCTTGACCCGTGCGCCTTACGCACATAAAAATACCACGGCAGTTGAAAGTCGGTTGAAAGCAGGGAGAAATCCCGCTGCCTGGTATAGCCAAATTGATAGCTAGGTTTTCCAAGTGTGCCCACACCCCCTTCTCACCCTGTGTCCCCATACCCCCCCCCCCCCCCCACACACACACACACACAAAAAAACAATTATAAAAAAATTAATTGGGTAGGCGTTGCACTTGCGGCGACGCGCTCTCCAGGGGAGAGCAGCCCGAATTTCACAGAGATAAGTCTCTGTGACTGGAATATACCAAATACCAATAGTATAAATGTTAGTGGGAGTCATCCTGTCTTGTAATTATTCCATTTGTTTAGTAAAATAATAAATCAAAATAATATTATGTTTGTTGCATATTCACGAATGTATGGACCAAAGGATTTGCTCAGGAGCGTGCACAGATTTACCAAGTTTCATTTTTTTGCTTTAATAAAGGTCACGGTACACGTTAACATTATTTATTCACGGGATATTTATATTTCCCCCCATGGCAACACAGTAAGTTGTAAGTCATAGTATGAGTGGCCTAACACTGTGTTGCCACGGGGTAATAGAAATATCCTGTGAATAATGTTAACGTGTACCGAGACCTTTACTAACACTTCGAGTCAACTAGGCGTCCAGCGTGGTTTATTTCCTCTCAAATGTAGTAAGAGAGTAAGCAGCGTAAGAGTGTTTATCTCTTCTAGCGCCATGGTTTATTTTGTGGACGTTCTTGGCTTTCCGTTCCATCTCAACCGACATGTGCACATGTGTTGCTTTAAAGGGGCACCATGACGGATGCGTTTTTGCAAGAAACACGTTGAGATCACCAGGAAAACACCCTTTACATGGATCGCAACACTCACTTTGCTCTGGTTTCCTAGAAATCAAGCCGTCAAATCGGCTATTCCTCCTTGGCGGAGATGCTGGAAGTCAGATTATTTCAGATTATATGCATGTGGCTTCTCATTTCTAATGGCCGCCTGAGTCGCTTAGACAAAATCACGAAATTTCCGCAATACAAGCCTTTTTATTAACAGTTTACCAAAAGGAGTTTCGCTCACAACAACGGAAATAGATCCTTTTGTTTTACTGCACTACAAAGAAGAAAAAGCTTCAACCACTCTGAGTGTCCTCCACCCACCCCGTCCAAAATGGCTTCTCTCTCCGGCAACTCCGCCGAGGAGGAATCGCCGTTTTGACGGTTTGATTTATAGGAAACCAGAGGAAAGTGAGTGTTCCAATCCTTGAAAACGCTGTCTTTCTGGTGATCTCGACGTGTTTCTTGCAAAAAGCTTATCCGTCAGGGTGTCCCTTTAACGGAAGCGAATCACTGACATAGGCTCTGACAATAGACAACGCATGGCAGGCCATTTGGCAGGGGAATGTCATGGCATTATTGGTGGGAGTGAAGTGTGATGTTCTGGGCGAATACATTCGCCCATGGTAGGCCTACTAGAAGAGTTAAGCTGAGGGACCATTATTAGATGAAATATAAAACGCTCCTACATGTGAACAGTCCTGGATGGTTTTTTTGTTTTTTTTTAAAGTTGAATTGTTTTGTTTTCCTTCCTTTTTGGGGGGGCATTACATTAGTAAGCTACTGTATTAACCCTTTCGCCGCCAGCCATTTTTCAGCCCAACATTTCTACCAAACTTACCTAGGAAAAGTTGGCGTCTGCAGTGCTGTGAATCCTCCAATGACATGCATCAAATAAACCCTTTCCTTATGATCTCTCAAAATTAACAACAAAAGATATTGGATAACTGATCCAACCTTTATGCCTTTTAGTAACCAGTGTGGTGCTAAAATGCGACATCAGCGGTGAAAGGGTTAAAAAAAAATTGATATGACTAGGGGAAGGACGAGGGGAGGCGAGGATGCGTGTACGTGCGTGGGTGTATGTATGTTTATGTATGTGTGTGCCAGTTCATGTGAGCACACGCGCGCATGACCCATGCGTCTAGAGTAGTGTGAGCGTGTTTTCTGGGGTTGCACATGTCTTCATTTCTAGTCCTCCTCCACCTCAAAGGTCTGTGTACACGTTAACAGTATTCACGAGATATGTCTATGTCCCCATGGCCACACAGTGACAGCCCGCTCTTAATATATTTCTATTTCCCCATAGGGAAATAGACACAGTGACAGCCCGCTCTTAATATGACTTACAGCTCACTGTGTTGCCATAGGGAAATAGAAATATTTTGGTGTGATAGCCCACTCTTAATATGACTTACAGCTCACTGTGTTGCCATAGGGAAATAGAAATATCTTGTGTGATAGCCCGCTCTTAATATGACTTACAGTTCACTGTGTTGCCTGCCATGAGGAAATAGAAATATCTTGTGTGATAGCCCACTCTTAATATGAAGGGTTCACTGTGTTGCCATGAGGAAATAGAAATATCTTGTGAATAGTGTTAACGTGTACACAGACCTTAACGAGTAAGCAAAGACTTTTGTGACAATTCGGTGGCGTTTGTCTGCCTGTGCAGTGTATATCTTGTGACAGTGAACCTCTGCACAGAATCACTGCAAATAGTGTACACCAATTCGTTTCCTGATAAGGATACGTCCTGATGACTTCTTGTCCTGCTCGGTGTCACTCTCGTTAGCTTTGTAGACATGTATCCTCATGATGAAAAACTCTGCACTTGACTCTATTTATTAGTGACGTGTTCAGGTGCGGAAGTACATGATGTAGTTATACTAAATACTCACTGTTGACCGAACGAATACATGACTTCTGTTGTTGCCTAAAACGAAACTGTTGTAATGCTATTAAAGTGTTGGTTCAGGTTTCACTTATTTCCAAACAGAACATGCATTTAACATCACAGTGTTTGTCACTTAAATCGTACTTGTGATTACATAAGTCATGCGTCAATAGTGAAGGGCTCAAATGGAGATAAAGGACATTATTTTATTTATTATCTATTTTAGTTTTAGTTGTCTTTATTTTTGATACAGTCACACAGAAATGTCTCGCACAGGTTTAAAAAAAAAAGTAAATACAAAGTTTAGAGTACTTACGGTATTCAGATATTACGAAAAGTTAAGATCCTTGGATAATAATGATAGTCTCAGGACACATTCAACCCGGACTAGATTTCAACACGTCTGTAACATTCAATTTTACAGAGAAAACTAGACATTTGATTTGAGTCTATTTTCTCCGTAGGCTATTGTGCATGGTCTCACTATTATACAGGGGTGACTGCTTTCGGTAACACCCGATTATTCAATGTTGGTTTATTGATCCACAAAATAACAAACACATTGGCCTATTCTACGAAGGGTACAATTTTGTAGTATAGTTTTGTTTTTCTTGTTCGCATTGTTTTTTATGACACTTTCCGCATAAAAATAGATACTATTACATGTATATAATATATTGATGTCTCCTAAGATCGACTAAGACCTATCATGGTCTGAAATGAGTAGATTACCAAATGTTCGTATTATCTATTTTATGGAGCATGAATCTTGCTGTGAGTGTGTGTGTTTTTCAAAACACAGGGAGGACTTTTTGTAGAGTTTTTGAGTTACAATGGAGTTACATGTATATATTGTTTTTATCAGTATAGCCTGGATCTCGTGTTCATATATACCATAGTTGGTTCAGTATTATTATTATTATTATTCATTATGAGCAATGTTATGTTATATTGTAGTATCTTAAAATTTCGAAAATGTTGCTATTCGATGTAATTTTATTGAGTATAATACGCAGATTTTGGAGCGCCTGAATCAACACGTTTCTAAAGGTATGTAACAGAGCTTCAGTTTGTTTTCAAACTTCATGGGTGATACACTAGCGACCAAAAGTTAAGGCCCAGAAAGACAAGCATCTCCGAAAACTCACGAACTCAATAAAACGCACCCAGCTCATAACAAAACTGAATTTATTCTTTTAACATTAAGTTCATTCCAAACAATCATTAATCCGAACGAGTTCAGTCAACAAAATGTCCCTTTCAGCAACTTCCCCCTCCTCTTGAAAAGTCACACTCAGAATCAATTAGCGACCAAAAGTTAAGGCCCAGAAAGACAATCATCTCCGAAAACTCACGAACTCAAAACAATTCAGTTTTGTTATGAGCTGGGTGCGTTTACAAACTCAAACAAATTCAGTTTTGTTATGAGCTGGGTGCGTTTTTTATTGAGTTTTCGGAGATGATTGTCTTTCTGGGCCTTAACTTTTGGTCGCTAATTGATTCTGAGTGTGACTTTTCAAGAGGAGGGGGAAGTTGTTGAAAGGGGCATTTTGTTGACTGAACTCGTTCTGATTAATGATTTTTTGGAATGAACTTAATGTTAAAAGAATAAATTCAGTTTTGTTATGAGCTGGGTGCGTTTTATTGAGTTCGTGAGTTTTCGGAGATGCTTGTCTTTCTGGGCCTTAACTTTTGTTCGCTAGTGTATCACCACTGATTGTAGAAAATGAGGGAGGAGGAGGGGTGTGTGTGTGGGGGGGGGGGGGGGGGCAATTTCTTAATAATGGTCCAGCAAAGAATTGGATCTCAGATTGTTTTCAGACTTCGTGAGTCATAACATAACCCCTGCCTACACAAAATGAGGGGCCAATTTAGGTCATTGTCTCCCTGCCAATCCTGTATATTTTTTTTTAATTGATTGCTTGTTGTTTTGCTTTTAGTTGAAGTTGTATATTATTTTCCCAAAATACCTTTTCAATAATCTTATTTTCAGAAACATGGAATTATGGAAAACAAGATTTACGCGTTCGTGTTATGTACATTTTTGTATGTGTCGTAAGTACTGTCAAACCTCTATTATAATATCCTCCGTTTTTAAGACCTCCTCTCGTTTAACACTTTTTTTTTCTTCTTTTTTTTTTTTTTTTGGGGGGGGGCACGGATGTAATGTACCTTACTATACCTTATGTATAAAAACAAACCTCCATCAAAGGACCCCTCCAATTTAATACTGATTTTTCCTGACTTTTGGGAACTCCTTATATAGAGGTTTGACTGTAGTATAGGGAGTGGCTTAGTCTGTATAGACAATAAAGGGAGCACCGAGTTGACTTGTGTGAATAAATAATATCAAATTAGGTGATTGCTTGTAGATCGTTTTAAGGAAAATTGTTAGTTATGTTGATTTGTCATGTAGACAGGCTTGCGAAGAATATGCCCTGAGAATTGCTTAAAGTTCAGTTGAGAAAACGTTTTTTTCGTAGGAACGAGAGAGAGAGAGAGAGAGAGAGAGAGAGAGAGAGAGAGAGAGAGAGAGAGAGAGAGAGAGAGAGAGAGAGAGAGAGAGAGAGAGAGTGTGTGTGTGTGTGTTTGTGTGTGTGTTATGAACTCCAATGTGTAATATGCATGAATAAGATAGAAAGGATGTTGGATTAAAAGAGAGTAAGGGAGAAAGAGATAAACTAAAAGATGGAGGATAGGAGATAATGAATCTATAAATGAGGGTTAGATATGAGGAAAAGAGAGAGAGAGAGAGAGAGAGAGAGAGAGAGAGAGAGAGAGAGAGAGAGAGAGAGAGAGAGAGAGAGAGTGTGTGTGTTTGTGTGTGTGTTATGAAATCCAATGTGTAATATGCATGAATACGATAGAAAGGATGTTGGATTAAAAGAGAGTAAGGGAGAAAGAGAGACAAGAGAGAAACTAAAAGATGGAGGATAGGAGATAATGAATCTATAAATGAGAGGTGAGATATGAGGAAAGAGAGAGAGAGAGAGAGAGAGAGAGAGAGAGATAGAGAGAGTAGTGTAAATAAGAAGAAAACAAATTATACGAAAGTCTTGGACAGTTGTATAATTATCATGGATTTACAATGCAATTGGTCCGAATTTGTGTAGCTTTGAACATAATAAAACAAAAACTGCATACGTTTGTTGTGTTGTGTGTTTATTACATGATGTTCACCCCCCCCCCCCTCTCTGTCTCTGTTTGTCTACCTGTATCTGTGTAAAGTGTGCGTGTGCGCGCGCACGCGTGTGTGTGTGTGTGTGCGCGCGTGTGTGTGTGTGTGTGTGTGTGTGTGTCTTTCAGTTAACGTCTATCCACTTCTGGTTATATTAGACGGTCGAGTGCGTGTGTGTGCGCGCGCGCGCGCGTGTGTGTGTGTGTGCGTGCCTGTGTGTGTGTGTAATTCTTTTTTTTTAAAGGTGTTTTTGTTTGTGCAACTTTTCGATCCCTCTTTATTAATAAATAATACAATTTCTTTGTCTGTACCTCTAATGACATAAGTCATACATTTTCCTACCAACATCTTTCAACATGCTATACCATCACACAAGCAAACACACATCACACAAGCTGTGTGTAGTCAGTCCAACCGGGTCCAATTTCTATTGAGTTTATTGTAAACGTCAGCAATAAGTGGCACTCATGATAAAAGACCAACCAAAAAAAAAAGATTATTATTTTCTTGAATGAAAAGCGAAAGTGTGTGTTGGAGACTTCGCAAGCCCTATTAAGGATATAAAAACCTCAAGAATTCAGGGTGGGAATCAAATTGAGAGTTGCCCGGTTTAAACAAAATTTGAAATTGGATTGATCATAGGTTCAGTGTGACATGCAAGCAACAACAAAAAAAAGAAAAAAAGAACCATGTAAACAAGTTAGATATTGGCATTTTAATGTCAAGCATAAACGATTCAAATATACAGAAGACAGTGAATAATTGGAGAGACAGCTAGAGAGAGAGAGAGAGACAGAGAGAGAGAGCGTCAGACAAAGACAGAGAGTGAAAGAGAGAGAGTGAGTGAGAGAGTGAGAGTGAGAGTGGGCAAATGTTTTGTAAACAACTGTGGTATCAAAATGCTATATGGATAAAATAGGGTGGCGGAGAGAGAGAGAGAGAGAGAGAGAGAGAGAGAGAGAAATAGAGGCAGACAGAGAGAGACAGAGAGACAGAGAGAAAGAGAACAAGAAGAGACAGAGAGACAGAGAGAAAGAGAACAAGAAAGTGATAGACAAACAGAGAGATATCTATAAACACAAGGCGAAATGAAAACAAATATACGATTAAAATATGGCTACGGCTAGTAACAATAAGGAAAACAAAGCACATGATGTAAACAGACCTGCCTACTGCTACGATTTGGCCGTAGCAGCTACGAAAAATTAAGCTTTGCTACGGAGCTACGGCAACCTTAACGTTGCTACGGAAAAAAACAAATTGCCGCCGCATTTTATTTTTGCTTTAAGTATAATGCCGTTCCCGGTTTTGTCTGTTTCTAAGAGCAGACGCCGTGTCACGCGCGATAACCTAGTCACTTCCGTTTTTATCAAAGTGACTGCGCATGCGTTCTTATTACTTTTCTCTGAAAAAAATGGCGGACTCCAGCAGCAGTAGCGATTCGGGAGATGTTTCAAACGAAGAAAAACGAACCCAAACCAGAAAACGAAACTCATCTGGCACACCATCTTGTTCTAAGAAAAAACATCGGCCTGCCGCACAAGTTTTCAAAATATTTTACACGGAGGAGTGGCCTTGCATCATCAGAAGTTGACTCGGTGCGAACCATGCTCGCTGCAGTGCAACCTCTGCCATGCGGACTTCTCTGTGAATCATGGCGGTAGAGACGATTGCCGTCAACACGTTCAATCGGCGAAACATAGAAGCAGTGCATTTCGGCTCAGGAAGAGAACAAACCGATTGCAGTCGTTTGTGGATGCTACGAAATGTTTTGCCATGCTACTGAAAATTGATGGCTGGGCTACTGATTGGGAAAATTCCAAGTAGGCAGGTCTGTGTAAAGAAATAGTATTACATAATAATATCAACAATCAATCAAAACCCAGAAAATTAAACAAATAAAGAGAAAAATAAAGTAAGCTAACGCAACTACAACTAAACATAAGCAACTACGTCTCCACAGGAACGTTTTACAAATTGCATTCAAACCTTCACACAAAATGACAAGTCTTGTGGTATATAATGCAATATGATGGAAAACAAAAAAGCTTGCATAAATTAATGAGAGAATATTTTCTTAAACAGTTCTATTACATTCTGTCTGTTCGGAGTCAAGCGTGACTCTACTAAACGCCAATAAAAGAGAATCATTAATGTAAAAATAAAAAAGTGAAAAT